>QEPC01003088.1:437053-453489 GCA_003113815.1 Sphenodon punctatus
AGCGTTAGTGATTTAGTTTTAGTGTTTGTAGGAGTAGGTCTGTGTACTTATTAGATAATCCATTTAGTTCATAGCATTTAGAATAGTTAATAGCAGTTAGATTTAGTGTAGATAGATCTATATAATATTAGATTAAAAAAAAATTAAAAAACCCCATATAAAAACAAAAAAACCAAATAAAAAACAAAAGAAAACCATATAAAACCCAATTAAAAAAAAACACAACATATAAAACACAAAAAACACCCATAACAACATTTCCCGAACAGCCCAGCTGAACAGCCTAACCGAACGGCCGAATAGAACGGACGAACTCGAACTCGGCGAACTAGCCGAACTGCCGAACCGAACGGACGAACTGAACGCAGCCAAACCGAACAGCCGAACCGAATGGACAAAACGAACGCAGCTGAACCAAACGGCCGAACCTGAACCGCGATCTGTTCGCCCATCCCTATATATTGAATGTTTTAAATTGTTTTAATTGTGTTTTTATTGTTGTAAGCCGCCCCGGGCTGCTTTTGCAGGAGGGGCAGAGTATAAATCTATAAAATAAATAAATAAAACAAAATAAATAAACATCCAGGAGCATTACTAGTGGAATGGGAAGCCCAACTCTTGGGCACCAGTTGGAGGCAGGGATGCTGTCTGGACAGCTGCTGCAGTCCTACTTTCGGTCAGGAGTTGCCCCAGGCAATGGCATAGAGTTTATTTATTTATTTATTTATTTATTACATTTGTACCCCGCCCCTCCTGAACACAGCTCGGGGCGGCTTTCAACAATATAAAACAACAATATACACATTTTAAAACAGATAAAAAATACACTATCAAAAAGTACATAAAAACAGAGGCCAGGGTCCATAAAACAATACTAGGGATGGGGAAAATAAAAACCCACTACACCCTCCTCCCCTCCCCAAAGGCCTGGGCAAACAATGAGGCCTTGCACCTTTTCCAAAATATTAAGATGCTTGGGGCCAGACGAGCTTCCTCCGGCAGGGAGTTCCAAAGCCACGGCCTGGCCACCGAGAATGTCCTCTCCATTGTGGCCCCCCGCTTTACACGGGGGACCTCCAAGAAGGCACCCCCGGTAGACCGAAGGAGCCGCTCCGGGGCACGGAGGGCGAGGCAGTCCCTGAGGTAAGAGGGGCTGAGACCGTGAAGGGCTTTGTAAATCAATACCAACACCTTGAATCTGGCTCGGCACGCTATTGGCAACCAGTGTAGAGCCCAGAGCACCAGTGTTATGTGCTCCCGGCGACCCGTCCCCAAAAGGAGACAGGCCGCCGCATTCTGCACTAGCTGCAACCTCCGAACCAGACAGAAGGGAAACCCCACGTAGAGCGCGTTACAGTAGTCCAGCCTCGAGGTGACCGCTGGCTTCTACCCGAGAAGAATGAACGGAACCATTCAAGAACAGTCCCATCCAGATCCCCCAGGTCACGCACCCATCTCAACAGCAGCCCATGGTCTGCGGTGTCAAAAGCGGCTGAGAGATCTAGCAGGATGAGAAAGAACATCCTGCGTCCATCTCCCAGCGGAGATCGTCGACGAAGGCCACCAACGCCGTCTCGGTGCCACAGCCGGGGCGGAACCCAGATTGAAACGGGTCTAGCAAACCGATGCTATCTAGATGCACCTGGAGCTGGAGTGCCACAGCCCGCTCAATAACCTTCCCTAAAAAGGGAAGGTTAGAGACAGGTCAGTAACTGGCGAAGACGTCCACGTCCAATGATGATTTCTTCAGCAGGGGCACACCACAGCCTCCTTGAGACTGGGTGCCAACCTCCCCTACTGCAAGGATGCTTTCACTACCCTCGTCAGCACCATCCCCAACATCTCCCTGGAGACTTTCACCAACCAGGACGGGCAGGAGTTGCAGTATATCCACTCACAACTCTATGGTGTGAGGGAGGGGCACCACATAGGTGGACCATGGACTGCGGCAGCCACCGGTTGGTTTAAACCTAACCCAGGCAAAGCTGCAAGTTGGCAGACATGGGGGGGACCTGCTCCGAGGGTGAGCACCCCTGCATCCATGTGAAAACATGCATTGAGGGGGGGATGGGGGTGGTGTGGTGGTGGTGGTGTTAAATGTCACCCTCCTTTTGGCAGTTTTCAAAAATGTTTTATATTGGATTTCATTTGTGTTTTTATATTGTAAGCTGCCCCGGGCTGCCTGATGGCAGGAGGGGCAGGGTATTAAATTGAAAAATAAATAAATAAATAGAGAAAACCTCGGTATGACTTTGGCTGTACACATTTGGTGCCATGATGGAATTAGCAGAAGGTTGTTCTCAGCTGACTTCAGGGATCACAATGGAATATAGGTAGGGAAGGCAGTCTTTCAGATATGTTGGGCTAAGCTTTGTAGATCAAAACCAGCACCTTGAATGGTGTCTGGAAAGCTATTTGAAATCAGCACAGAATCTGAAGCACAGGTGTAATATGCTCCCAACAACTCACTTTTGTCAAAAGGCGGGCCGCCGCATTCTGTACCAGCGAGAACTTTGAACAGTTTTCAAGGGCAGCTGCATGTAGACTGCATTGCAACAATCTAGCCTCTAAGTTATAAAGCCATGGAAGATGGTGACCAGGTCTGATTCTTATATTTAACTGATTCACTCTTTTTCTAATTGGTGAATCAGTGTATGTCTGCAAAATATTTCTACATTAGAAGGTGGGCCACCCCACCATTTTGCATTGGGCTCCAACTCTCCTGCATCTGGCACTACCACAATGAATTCAATTCAGGAGAATTGCAGGGGCCAGAGGAGCCTGCCCTACCCCTTTCCAACATGACCATGCCCCTCTCCAAACATGGTGACTTCATGATGATCAAAAGGGAAAGGGGGCATGGACATGCTGGGAAAAGGGCATAGACACATCAAAAAGTGGTGGTGACCCCTTTTCCACTGTGGCCACTCTCCTCTCTAAGTGTTGTGACATCAGAGTATTCAAAAAGAGTGTGTGGTCACATCAGAAAACACCAGGGGAATCCTTTCCCCTAGGGATGGACGAACACGGTTCGGAAGTTCGGAGTTCGGACCGAACTCGACCAGTTCTGTCGACCAAACCAAACTTCCGAACCGAATTCGATTTTCAAACCAAACCCAATTTCCAAACTCGGCTCTGTTTGCCCATCCCTAAAAGATAATATTCCATTTAGTTTAATGGGGTTTGAATTTCCAAACTTTGTTTGGAAGTTCGGAGTTTGGACCGAACTCGAATAGTTCGGTCAACCGAACCGAACTTCCAAACCGAACCAAATTTCCGAACTGAACCGAACCGAATTTCTGAACTCAGTTCTGTTCGCCCATCCCTACCATCCGAGACTAAATTTAAGAGCTCTGCCATCCAGTTAATGGGCTCAGAAGGGGGTCATCCACGTAGGAGCCAGCAAATTGCTGCTGCACCCCCCTTGAACTCCGGCATCAATGAAAACAACTATGGGTGAAATTAAATGAAATGATAGCTCACATTAGCCTTCACCAGGCACATTTTTGCATGCTCGTCTATTATGTGCTCACCACATGGCCTCCAAGTGGTCACCACGCCACCACTCACAGCAGAGTCCAGGGATATCGCGAGCCCACTGTGCAGGCCAGTCAGGCTAATGGGCACCCGCATGATCACGTCTCATCAATTAGGTTCACCTGCAGCCTCACCAACACCCTAGAGTCATGCTTAGCGCACTCAGCCAGCTGAGAGGTGGGCACTCCAGCAAACGTCTTTCCCAGGCCTGCCTTTCAACTGAGAGGCAGACATGATAACAATGTGGCTGAGAGGCGGGCATGCCTAAGTAACCTGGGGATGGAGATTGTTAGTGCTGGGAGGAGTCTGGGCTTGGAGTTACTGATCCCTCCCTGAGAACTCCAGGGCTTTGTGCCAGGACTAGTGCTACGCTGTGAGGTGGCAGGAGACACATACGCCCTTCCTAATCAGTCCCTCTGCCCCAGACAACCTGGCCCCCACAATGGCCACACCTGCCAATCCTCCCTAGGAGCAACCCCTTGCACCCCCGCCTTTGCTTTCCATCTTACCAGCCCCCCAGTTGAGAGGCTTTGGTGAAAGGGAGTCAGCTGTCAACTCTCATCCGACAGGTGGCTCCAAGGATGGGAATCACTAGCACCACCAAGTGGAGGCTAATGCAAACACATGAAATGCAGGCAAGGGGATGCCCATTTATTACAATGGACACACCAAATGTGAGTGGCGGGTGAGTGATGACTGCATGAACCAAACACAAATTCCCGTGGGCTAACATTTCATTTGATTTCACCCTACAAGAATTAGTGAGGGGCAACTTTCAGACTTGCTTAAAAGTGTACTTAAACGTGCCAGTGGCAGGCTGCACATGCAAATTAGGCGCAGCTTTGATGACGTCTGAAAGGCGCCCCCGTGCATGATTGAAGCTTTTTGGTGCACTGACAAATGCACTTTACCGATCTGGCAAAACCAGCTCTGTAAAGCGCACTTGTCAGTGGACCAAAAAACTTCAGTCATGCACGGGCCGCCTTTCAGATGTCATCAGAGCTGCACCTAATATGCATGCCTGTCCTGCCACTGGCACTTGTAAGTACTTTTAAGCACGTCTGAAAACCGCCTGAGACTGAGGGTGCTTTCACAAATGCAGAAATGTGAACTTTTATGGTCTATAGAGAGGATGTGCAGGCAAAATCAGTCACGTCTTTGAAGCTGGTATGCACGTTTACAAATGCAATTGACCATGCTGGATTTCCAAGCTCAGTCAATTGCATTTGTAAATGTGCATAAAAACTTCAATCACATACCTCTGGGCATTCCCATGTGATCAAAGAAGCACTTGATTTGTCCAGAAGGTCCACTTGCTGGACCTGCAAAGGACACATTCCTACATGTGCGAAAGTGCTGTGAGTCTAGCCTGGCCTGTGAGCTATCACTAGAATGATTTCCTGTAGTCTTACAGGAGAACAGTAAAAACTATGGTTGGGTACTAGTAGGCATCCTTCATGGGCCAAGAAAATAGCAGCAATGCAACTCTCCCACAGCTGTGTTGCCCTGAAGATCTGAAAACAATACTAGAGTACCTTTCGGTAGGTCACCAGATATGCCTCTAAAAAGAGAAAGCAGATCCTTTGAGTGAAGAGTGCCATTTTAAATCACATTTCAAGGGAAAGCTACTCTGAACAAATACACTGAAGAAAAGCAGGTGGCAAATGGTGATATTAAAGCATACGGGTAAATCAGGCAGAAGAAAAGTGAATCGGAAGACTTACAGAAATGATCTGAGACCATCAAATGAAGTGCCTCATGAGCTCTTCAGGGGCACACAGTTGTTAACTATTGATTTCATTCTGGCTGAGGGTAGCACAAAAACAGGTATTCGCTTTGTATTTTTCTGTCTTTATCCTTCCTCTCCACATTATTCACTCTATCCATTTATTTCGATCGGCACCTGGAGTGGAAATTTATCTTTGTTGTTTGTGCATCTGATTTCTTTTTCTTCTGTTGTTCACATAAAATCAAATGCATTTTCTGAGAATTAACAAGAAAACAACCCTGAGAGTATTTTAAATAGCAGCCAATGATTTAACAACCTTGAAACTTTAGTGGAGAGTATGGTAGCAGGTTTAAAAGTAAAGGAAATAAAGTGACAAGCAGTTGGGTATGCCTGATCATAGTTTTCCCTCCTGTGCTTTATAAACTAGGAAGCTTCTACATCTCTTCCTCTTTTTACCCCTCTGGTCCCATATACCAACTTGTGTAACAACTTTCTTTTTTAAAACTCTTCCTAAAGCTGGTATTATTATACTTGCTTATTTGTGTATTGTTGCTTATGATGTTGTATTTCCACTTTTTCATTGCCATCTCCTCCCTACCTCATTCTCCTCTTTCCCTCCCCTCCCTCTGAGTTCAATGGGTACATCCCCCACCACGGTTGGTCCAATAAAAGATATCACTTTACTACTTTGGCTCTATTGTCTATATTTGGGACCAATACGGCAAACCCTACTTTCTCTACACAGGTAAGGTGAGTCAGGTAGGGACAGCAAGGTAAGACAAGTGATTAGCTGACACAGGAACAGTATACAAGTAAATTGAAGTCGTAGGGACCCATGGGTAGTCCTGTCTGATGTAACAATCCCACCTTCTGTCAGCTTCCAGTCTGTAGAATTTTCTCTCCTCTGCAAGGAGCTATTCTGATGGTCTCCTCTCCCTCATAGGCTATCATGGCTGGAGAGAGGAAGATGAGAGTAACAGAGATATCTTCCCATGCACTATTACAGAGGAAAGTGATTCTCCAAATCCTCTTTTTCTTCCTGGCACACTGAGTCTTGGAGACCTTCTTCTGTTTTTCTTGTTACTGCCCATAACTAGTCACTGGCCCCTGTCCATCACTTACATTGTTTTTAGGCTGGGGAGTAAATGGATGTTTCCAGATGTAATGATAAATCCATGGCAATTCATCACCTGTTGAAATATCCCAGCCTGCTCCTACAGACATTCCGGCTGTTGTACATTCCAGCAGCTACAGATAGCCAGCTGGTGCCTTCCGCCAGCTCCTTCCACCAGCTGGTGCCCAGATGATATAATGTTTCTATGGGCACTCAGATTACCGGAAACTGGAAGTGGGGTGAGGTGCTTAACTACAAGTTATAGCAACTACATGGAAACACTAAGTTATGCAGACCAATTTCTGGAACTACTGTTGTAGTCTGTTGTAAATGTGTAGCAGGATCCAGGGTTTGAACAACCAGCTGTAAAACCCAATGTATATTTAACTCAAACAGTGAATAATGGCTAGTGTTGCATCTGGTAACAATTGATTTCATGTGGGGAGAGATGTTTCAGGTGGATCCTACTTTGTGGAACTGCAGATGTTTAAAAATTTCTCAGGCAGTTCCCCAACAGTCCTACTGTCTCTCCCAGTGAAATCATCCTAACTGAAATATAGGGTGATTTTTAGACGTGCTGGCCGGCAGGCTTGCCACAGCGCGGAATCAAATCTTCATCCCCTTCTGGAATCAGATTGGCCGGTCAACAGACGTGCCGGCTGATTCCAGAGGGGAATCGGGGGAGGGGGCAGGGTCGTGCGGTACAACATGGGGCCGCACAGCCGTGCTCCCCCGGCTGCCCTCTGAGAAACAGGTGGGCGCAGCAGCCAATCTGGCTGCTGCGTCCGATACGTCCCAGGGTCTGGGCCACAGCCCGGAATCAGCGGTGGTAACAGAATTACCGTCCATCAATTCTGGGCCGTGGGGCAGTAACAGACATTATGATACCACGGTTAACCACGGTGAACCCCACCATGGTGATAACAGTACTGTAACATCTGTTGGGCCCAAAAGAGATTCCCGGCAGGAGTTCACCCCTGGCGGGAATCCCTTTGACCACGCTTCCAGAGCTCTGTCCGCCCGGAGGGCCGGAAGCATGATCAAAGAGATTCCTGCTGGGGGTGAACATCTGGCGGGAATATCTTTTGGGACCAAAAGACGTTACGGTACCATGGCCACCATGGGGGGGTTCACCGCGGTTGACCATGGTATCGTAATGTCTGAAATTACCGATTGTTCCAATTGTAATCTCCTGTGCCTGATCCAATAATACTTCAGCATACAACTAATTGCATTACAACCCTACTACTCTGTTTATGGCCCATGAAAGTAGCATGATAATTTTCTTGGAGAGGATTATCCCCCCGCCCCCCCACCCCCTCAAAATAATTAAATTCAGATCTATATATCTTGTAAAGCACTCTGAGCACTATTTGGCGGTGGGTTGCTGTAAAAATAACATTTATTATTATATCAAGGCAATTTTGAGAGTGTTTTAGGGTAGAATGCTATTACTACTACTATATGGAGGAGCTAGCATTAACAGGACTGATAACAGAAAAAAAACTGGTAGGAAAAAGTGTTGCTGTTTGTACTTTAAAAACCCTTACCTTTGATTTCCATCCCAAAATATTAGAGGTGTGCACAAGGGGCCCATGTCATTTTCATTTTCATTTTTCATTTTTGTTATTTAAATCTGTCATTTTCGTTTTCATAAATGTCAATTTTTTGTTTTCGTTTTTGGTTTCATTTTACTGTTCCATTGATTTCAATGGAAAACACATTTTTGGCTGTAACATTTTTGTTTTTCATTATATTTGGCTCAAAACCTGGAGGGAGTATACCTCCAATGGAAGGCATTAAGATTATCAAATTCCAAAAAGGTTGGATAAAGGAATCCAATTTTATGATCAGTTGAATTATATTATTTTGCAAAAATCTTCATATACATTCTTAGCTGTAACTTCTTTGCCTCACATTTAATATAGATAAAACCTGGCAGGTTTATACCCCTTCCCATATTTACTATCTCTGCCAACTTTCAGAAGGATTGGATAATGGGTCCTGATGGTATAAGCAATTAACCTATAAATGTATGTCTGACTGTAACATGTTTATTGTCCAACCAGTGTACATGAAACTTCGCAGGGGTGTATATTACACTTTCATGATCATCTCTGCCAACTATCAGAAAGATGTGATAAAGGGTCCCAATTTTATATGCCTGCACATCATATGCAGAGAAAGAGCCTATGCCAGGAATTCTCTTACATGTCACTGTGGTATATAATAAGATTGGTTGGTGATGCCAACTGGTTGGCATAAATGTCAACCAAATATCTTCATTCTGTGCTGTGACCATCCCAACATCTCTCCCCCACTTGTTACTGGGAAGTCAGAAGCATCTGTTTAGGAAAGAGCCAATAGAGATTCTATTATGTCCTCTGTCACAGTGATTCAGGATATGATTGTGATGATAATTGGCCAACCTGGATGTGTAAACTATGTTTCCTGATAGGGATGTGTGAACAGAACCGAGTTTGGAAATTCGGTTTGGTTCAAAAGTTCGCTTCGGTTGACCAAACTATTTGAGTTTGGTCGAATTCTGAACTTCCGAACCGAGTTTGTACATTCAAAACCGGGTTTTTGGCCTTCCAAACTGGTTCAGATTTGACCGAACAGTTTGGTCGAATTCAAGTTTGGTTCGGTCGACTGAACTATTGGAATTCGGTCCAAACTCCGAATTTCTGAACTGCATTCGCACATCCCTATTTCCTGATTGGTGGGATGCTATCCCCAAAGTCCCAGTTATGTCCCTTCTATGCCCACCTGAGGGCCGCCCTCTATGTCTGCCTCAAAGCCACTACCGATTGGTCCTGTATAGTTGGAAGCATGCAGTAATTGGCCAGTGAATGTGTCTGTCAATCTTTTGGGCTGATCCTCATCCTCCCTCCTACAGCCTCCCTCCCCCTGCCATGCCAGGTTCCTGCCTCTGACTGGCATTGCATGTGCTGCTATTTATCTGAATAATGGTCTTCAAGGAGACAACTTCAATTGCTTATAAAATTGGGGCCCTTTATCAAATTGTCTTGTAGTTTGTCAGAGATGACAGGGAAGGTATGTGATACATGCTTGCTGACTTTCATGTAAACAGGATGAAATATACAAATGTTACAGCTGGAAATGTATTTTCAAGTTAATGTCTTATACCACCAGGACCCCTTATCCAATCTTTCTGAAAAGTGGCAGGAGTGTTACACTTATGGAGTGACATAATATTCACAGGTTGCATGCAAAGTGGATGGAAGATAAAGAAGTTGTAGCCATGAATGTATATGGAGCTTTTCTTAAAATCACAACATTCAATTGCTTCTAAAATTGGTTCCCTTTATCTAATTGTTTTGAACATTGGTACACTTAGTGCCCTCCATTGGGGGTACAATATCCCAATGTTTAATCAAAATTGAATAAGAAACAAAAATGTTATAGCCTGAAATATATTTTTCAGTTTTTTCCATTTATTTCAAAAACAAAATGTCATCTTCATTTCTATTTTCATTATTATTATTTGTCATTTTCATTATTGTAAAAACGATAATGAAAATGACAATTTCCGTTATTGTAATAACAAAATGACATGCACACCCCTACAGAATATTAATATAGGTGCTAATAGACTTCACTATGCGTGTTAATAAGCATGACACTTTCTGCTATGGCCCACCTGTGCCAGAGCCTTACCTGCATCTCTGTTAGCAGGCCACCATATGTGGGCCCACTACAGTCCCCAACTGGGTAGGCAGCTTCCCAGGAATTGTGGGCCTGGAAGGAACTAGGACCACAGTCCGGGCACAAGGGACACCCAGACGAGCCATAGTGGGCAAGCGTGTGTGTTCATGCTGCCATTAGGGATGGGCAAACGCAGTTCAGATTTTTGGAGTTCAGACCGAACTCTTTCTGTTCTGACGTCCGAAAAATAGGTTTCTGTTTCTGTTTCGTTGCTGTTTCTGTTTCATTTTCGCTATTTTTTAATGTTCGGCCAAGTTCGGCCAAACCGAACTCGGCTGAACTGAACCATCGAAGCTGAACTCAAGTTTTGAACTGAACGACCAAACATCCGAACCGTGTTTTGTTTGCCCATCCCTAGCTGCCATCCCAGCCCTGGCACAGGGACCACCACTGGGCATCTTGGCTGACTGCCATCACTGCCCATCATTGGCAACCATGACTACCCATCCTGGTGGGAGCAGGGCACCAGCAACAGCCTGGGGGTGGGACCACTCACCTTCATGTCTCTTCCCTCCCCCCCCCCAGCCCAGTTGATTGACAAGAATGTTTATTCAGTTCCCTGACCTGTTGAGGGTGTCCCCCTTCATCCAAGGATGTGTAGCCGGCACGCCAGCTACACATTTATTAACACCCTATGTGTGATCTTATTTAAGCAAAAGGTTAAACTTTTAAACACACACTCTTTTGACTAAAATAAAATCTAACATAAATGCTTGTACCTTGATACTTCCTCTGAACGGCACGTTTTTGTAATCTCTACATGGGCAAAACTCCCATAGATTTCAGGATGAGGCCTGATCTTTACAAAGATATAATTTTATTAGTGCAGTTTATATCCATGTGTAATGGCAGAGCTTACATTGCCATTATTGATTTGCATCATTTTAGTGTTCATGGGCTCAAATTAGCTTGCTATACAGATTTCTTCACAATATCAAGAAAGCTTTGTTTATCTACTGTTTTAGTTAAAGGGCACTCATAGAATACCTTTAGTTCTTTAATATATTGAGCTGGCTTTTGTTAATCATTGTTCTAAGCTAGTATAAGTGTTATAATTGAAATCACAACCTGGACATTAGCTTGAAAGAATGTTTCATTTTATACATAAGCTAGAGAATTACTCCAAAGTTCATTTAGTGTTTTACATGAAGCAGTAGAAATAACAGTAATCAATATTGTATTTCTTTACATGATTATTAGAGTGGAAAACTCTCATTAGCTACGACTTCTGTAATGAACAAAACATCTCCCTTATACTCATTTTAACCAGACACATGCGATCTATTGAATAGTCTATACAGAATAGGGTTATTATTTCTATAGGGATTAATATTATTTGATGAATGGAAGAAAATGAAGACAAAGGAGGAGAGAGAATGAACATGTTATAGTGAGAGACTGTTGATTTTTGCTGTTATCATTGTATTGTTTCTCGGGGGGGAAGATGATTTCCAAAAATAAATTAAAAATATCAACCAGCTAAGTGGAAATATATTAGGGGAGAAAAAAATCCCACTGAGCTCTGAAAAGGAAATTGCTTTACAAATTCAACTTTAAAAATCAAAAACAACGTGATTAAAACACAGAGTGTTTCAAAATATTGCTGGTTCCTGGTTGATACCAGAGCCTGAGAAAACTCTCAGTACTAGTCTGTATGGAGATAGTGTGCTGGAAGTAGAGGATGTGGTGTCAGTACTTTCATAATGTAACCTCCACAATTATGATTAATTTTCACTGTAGAAGCACACCACAGTATTTTTCTTGTGGTGCACAACAGCCCATTTCCAATATCACCTGCTCAATGAACATCGAAAATAATGGCAGCCACCACATATTCATCCCACAGCATGGCAGGGTGGGCAGATGGCTGCTACACCCTACGTCTTCAGAAAAAGGATGGGGACACTGCATGTAGTAGCATTACCCAAAGGCGGGTAAGGCTGCCCAATGAGTGATAGCATGCCACCGCTCATGGGATCAGAACCCATCTGCCTCACCCCACAACGAGGTCTGCCATGGGGCTTTGAGCGGTGGGAGCAGTCACCATGCTTTTGCGGCCACATCATGGCCAGAGATTGGATACTGGGAACGCTGGGAGAGGGTGGGTGAGGATGGGCTTGGTGGCCACCAGTGTGACCAGAGTCTTGGCCTGCCCTGGTGCATGACAGGAGTACAGCACTGAACTTTTTAGACTTTTTCATATTTGATTTTTTAGTTATTTTAAATGTTTTTGGATGTTTATAATTTTTGGTTTGGATATTTTGTGCATTGAGAGAATATATTTTTGGAAATATTATATATTTCTTGACATTTTTATATTTTATTTTTTATTAATATTTTTAATTTATTTTGGATATTGGCTTAGACTTAGATATTTTGGGCCTTTTTACATGGATGGAGTTGGGTGGGGGCTTGGGGTTTTTGCCGCAATGGGTTTACACGGACACCCACCCGCCCACCCCCACTGTTTTCTGGAGGGCTCCGTGGGTGGATATTGGTGAATGATGAGTGGAGGTGGGTGTTGCACGGGAGCGTGCATGCACCCCCACCCATCCTGCTCAGTGTTCACACAGGTGAACACTGAGCGGACACCCACCCACCACCAGCTGTATACATGGACGCGCCACACACACAGACACGCCCAAACACCAAGCAGGGAGTAGGATCCATGTAAAAATGGCCTTTGAGTGTTGATTGGGTTCAGTAGGGAAAAATATGCAAACCAAATTTAAAAGATTTCCCAAAAGCTTTATTTATATTTAAAATTTTGAGCAGTGTGAACACTTCAAAAATACTTTAAGTGTATTTTGCAGTTTGCACACAGCTTTGTGTGTTTTAAGTGTTTTTGAAAGTGTGGCCCTTTTCAAACTGGCGCAAGTATGTGGGGGATAAGTGGCCACTGCTGTGGGTGGGCAGTGCGTGGGTGGCCCGTTACATGGACGCCCACCTACCCCCACCCATCTCCATACATTAGACATCTTCATTGTCACCAATGACTTCATGCGTAGGTGATGGGTGGAGGTGGGTGGAGCATGCACGCACACACCCCACCCACCATGGTGGTCGCACGGACATCCCCACCACCGCCCGCCCACCCACCCGCACATGTGGGCAAGGGTGGGCATCTATGTAAAAAGGGCCAATGTTAGCTGCTCTGAATTTTGTTCACCACTCTACAAGCAGTCAGATGCTACTGGGAATTTGGGAGTTTAAGATTTTTCCATGTATTGTTTTTTGCCTTGTTCACTGGTCTGGATGCTTGTAGGAAGGCTAGTGCTATATCAGGAGGTGGGGAACCTTTTCCCTCCCAGGGACCAATTGAAAAATTAGTACAAACTCTGAGTCACATGGAAGTTGGAAGCAGAGGTGCACTGAGGAAGCGGAGTATTCAGATTATGGAACTATGCCCTGGATTTGAGCCCTATCCTTGTGTGAATGCCCTCATCTCTGCTCCTTCACCCTGAACTCAGATTTTCCTTTCTTGAGGTTAGAAACTGGATATAGGGGCGAGATCCAGGAACTGGAAAGAGGCCAAATAAAAACGTGCCATGGACCACATTTAGTTCCCAGGCCTAAGGTTCCCCACCCCTGGTGTAAGGGAAGGAAAACAGAAATGAGAGGGGCTGGTCTGAGGTGAGGAATTAAAAATGCAGTACCATCAGTGTGGCTTAATTGCTAATATTTTGGTCTACTATCTTGTTTGCTTAAAGCATTCTGCCCCATGCTGCCTCTTCTAGGGTGCAGCCACACAAGATGCATAGGGAAAGTTACTATGCCTTGGGCAGCCTTATCCCACTTTGGGCAGCTCAACCACATGATGCAGTGCATTGCGTGGCCAGCTGCCACCCGATGTCCCCCCCACCATGTGGCGAGGCAAACAGCTGGCTGCTACATGATGTATCCTCAGAAAAAGGCAGAGGACATGTCATGTAGCAGCCTTACCCTAAAGGGGGTAAGGCTGCCCAAGGTATGGTAGCTGGTGTTCCCAGGCCCCTTCTGCCATGCTGTGTGGTAAGCTCCATGGCGGGGCACTGATGCCCATCATGCATGGCCACATCATGGCTTGGAGCTGGATTTTGGTAGGGCCAAGGGAGGAAGACAGGCCAGGGTTGGGTGTCCACTCAAGTGGCTGGCACCTCGGTCCACCCCAGTTGTGGCAGGAACTTCGACAGCGGCCCATGCACCTGGTTGCCACACAGGGGACTGACCATCTGCCAAGCTCCCTCCACTGGCCCCATAGTGTGATGGCAGTGTTTGCTAGGGATGAGCGAACAAATCGCGGTTCGGGTTCAGCCGTTCGGTTTGGCTGCGTTCGGTTCGGCCGTTCGGTTCGGCTGCGTTCGGTTCGTCTGTTCGGTTCGGCAGTTCAGTTAGTTCACCGTGTTCGGGTTCAGCCATTCAGTTCAGCCGTTAGGTTCAGCCGTTCGGCCATTCGGTTTGGCTGTTTGGGAAATGTTGTTATGGGTGGTTTTTTTGGTTCTTTATATGGTTTTTTGGTTTTTTATTGGGTTTTATATAGTTTTCTTTTGTTTTTTATTTGGTTTTTTTGTTTTTATATGGTTTTTTTTTATTTATTCATGTTATCTAATATTATATCTATCTATCTACACTAAATCTAACTGCTATTAACTATTCTAAATGCTATGAACTAAATGGATTATCTAATAAGTACACAGGCCTACTCCTACAAACACTAAAACTAAATCACTAACGCTATCTCTATCACTAAGCTAGCTCCTACAACTACTATCCCTAACCTCTCTCTCTCTCTCTCTCTCACTGGGATAGGGGGGAATCACAAACACAAGGTTTCAGTTTAAGGTTTAAGTTTCATTTCAGTACAAAACTGAAATGAAACTTAAAGCAATCTAATAATCCTACTCAACGCCTGCTGTTCAGGAACAGTGACTAGCTCAGAAGGTGTTGGGAAGGGTGGAGGCATTTAGTTTCATTTCTTGCAAGCCTCTCCACCCCTGGTGCCTGGAAGTCTGCTCCTCAGTGACTAGCACTACCCCTCCCTGTCACCTTACAGTGAACCTTTTTTTGCCATCCGAACTCACCCGAACGCAATTCGAACTGACCGAACTGTTCAGCCATTTTGCCGTTCGGTGTTCGGTTCTGTTCGGTATGTTCGGGTTTGGGTTCGGGTTCGCGTTCGGTCATCCGAACAAGCTGAGTTCGGGCTGAACTCTGAACTTCTGAACCGCGTTCGCCCATCCCTAGTGTTTGCCTACCACAGGGCTACATGAGGATCAGGCCCTCCACAGCTCATGTAGTGGCACTCCCAGTCATGTCCTCCTCCCTTTCAACTGTAGTAGCATCTGAGGTGGGGGTAGGAATGAGGAAGTCATTTGGGTTCTTTCATGCATACTAAGACTGAAGTCCACACTAAAGCTTTCCCCACAGTTAGGCATTTATAGGCCCTTTTCCTGTTTGGATGGGTTCTCTGGTGTGTACTGAGGGGTGAGCTCACCCTGTAGCATTTCCCAGCTAGGGTACATGTAAGGGTTCTCCCCTCTGTGGATTCTATGATGTATATTGAATGTCCCAACTTCTCCTGAAGCTTTCCTCACATCCCTGGCATATTCAGGGTCTCTCTCCTAAGTGGATTCTCCTTTTTAAAATACCAGTTTTTAAAAGTGAAACAAATCATGTATACTTATAATGTTCCCTTATTTAAAACAAACTTGGAGCCGTGGACTATTTTTTTTTTTTCTAGCACCTGGTCTACAGGAGCAAATACTGGTTTTACCATTTTGATTTTTTCACACAGAGCTCTGCATTTTGCTCACTATTGCATGCCACCAATATCGTGTAGTTTTTCATTTTGCATAGACTGCATTTTTTTCATACGTTGTGTGTTCTATTCCATTGATCATTTATGGGTGAAATTTTAATGTCAGTCCTGCCCCCTACTGACTCCGCCACCTGCACCTGAAAGTTCACCAGCCACCACGGCAAGAAGAAGAAATTCTTAGTTGGGAAACATTAATGGTAGCATTTCATATGTGTTTTGAACCAGTGCTGCTGTGAACAGGATAAAGAGTTTGTCACCAAACTCAACAGGGCTAAGACAGAGAGCCCTTTAACATACTCTGACTTAGGGTGATTTCAGATGTTATGCCACCACGGTGAATCCCTCAGTGGGGACCATGGGGTATTTTCAGACGTTACGAGATCACGCTCAACCACAGTCAATACCCTGTGGTGGGGAATGGTCCCGTAATGTCTGTTGGGGAACCCCCCCAGTTGTTTGCCACAGTCAATCGCGGCAGGGAATCACATTCACCACGCGATCGGCAGAACCGGCGGGGCCGGCGCCGGTCG
>QEPC01003088.1:455938-478429 GCA_003113815.1 Sphenodon punctatus
TGTTTGCCACAGTCAATCGCGGCAGGGAATCACATTCACCACGCGATCGGCAGAACCGGCGGGGCCGGCGCCGGTCGTGTGGTGAATGTGATTCCCCGCCGCGATGAAGGGGCCCGTCTCATCTGGATGGAAACCACGGCCTGGAATCCCCAGCGGGATTTTGAGCCATGGTCAATTCGGGCAAGCGCTGCAGCCGCATTGGAGGCGCCCCCCAGAAGGGGGGTGGCATGGGAGCTTGAGGGGGCGGGGGGGCAGGGCCAAGCAGCCGCATGTTGCGCTGCGCAGCCCCACTCCCTCCCCGATTCCCTGTCGGGATCAGCCGGCACGTCTGTTGGATGTGCCGGAAAGATCCCGGCGGGGAATCATTTGGGTGATTCCGGGACAGGGCGAATGCCGCCCCGTCTCATCTGAAATCACCCGTGGTGGCGTAACGTCTGTTGGGCCAAAAAGCGATTCCCACCAGATGTTCACCCCCAGCGGGAATCACTTTGACCACGCTTTCGGAGGCCCAGGCGGCTGGAACTCTGAAAGCGTGGCCAAAGCGATTCCCGCCAGGGGTGAACACCCAGTGGGAATCACTTTTCGGCCCAACAGATGTTGCATTACCACGGTCAACCATGGTGGGATTCACCGTGGCTCACTGTGGTAACGTCACATCTACTCTGGCCACCAATTCCGGACCATGGCCAATACCCCGGGGGGAGGGAGTGCTGTGGTCGTATTGGCCGCTGCGCCCGCCCCCTCCCCGATCCCCCTCCAGAATCAGATGGCATGTCTGTTGACAGGCCATTCTGATTCTGGAGGGGAATCAATACGCAATTCCGTGCCGGGGCCAATGGGCATCCTAGCACGTCTGAAAACACCCTTAGAAAGTCTTAAGAAAGAACCTAGTTAGTACAGATCTGTTGCAATTTTCCACTTGCTCTATCAGACTATCAGACATTTTATATATGAGAAGATCTAAACTGTGTAACAATACACCTTTTACTCTCCTATGAGAAAAAAAAATCCAATTTGCTACCTACTTAAGCTGCTGTGTGGATTGGTTGTTACATCACCCTACTTACCTTGAATACTGAGATTCTTTTTAGCAGGCTGGCAGAGAATCACATTGAAGTCTAGAAATGACAACTTAAATATAACCACCCTCCCTGAATCCAATAACTTATTTTTAAGAACTTCAGATTTCATACCTTCTCTGACAAGATGATTCTATTTATAACCAAAGATCATTAAGGTCAGGCAGTCAGTCCCAGGAAAAAGAGCAGACTTACCATATACATTGACCACATCTAAAGAACAAAGTAGGATTTTGTCAGACCATTGTTTTTCTTTTCCACAAAAGTGGAAAGAAAACACTCCTCCTCCTGAGACTAGTTAGAGTTTGGGGCCCATCTGGCTGACCCTGTCATGCAGACACAGTACCAGTGAAGCCACTGGACCTGCACAGAAGAGTTTACAGGACTGCAACCCAAACAGGCCAACTTTTGTTTAATCAAGTAGTAAAATGTGTCTGATAAAAATGATATTAAATTAGAGAGAAAAATGGTCAAAAATTAAAACTAAGGAAAAAAGATACTTTGCCCAGAATTTTTTTTTTTTTAAAAGTATGAGTGAATTTTGTGGATTCAAATTCTCTAGAGATTACCAATGTCTTGGGATCAGTGGAAGGCTTTTCATGTTGTAAGAGCAAGATTTAAGAAAGTTATTTTCTAAGGTGAAAAACAAGCAAACAAACTAAAGAGGCCCTGTGAGATTTGATCAGGGTTTTATTTCCCCATTTGTACAAGGGATTTAGGAATAAACTTAGTTTTCCTAAATTAAGGCTGAAATGGTGGCTGAACTGCAAAATCCCTGAGGCAAAAATTATTTTCTTCTGTAGACACTAATCTTTTTTCAGAAAAAGACTTATTTTAGAGTACAAGTAGTAGCACTCCTTTGGGTTTGCTGTTTTAAAAAACTGTTGCTATCATTTCTTCCCAGAGGGATAGCTAAGCTGGGATCCTTATCTCATGTATACTGCAATCTTGCCAGATAGTTGGTCATCACATAATGCCTCTGTAGATAGACAGTATTCATTATAAAAAACATTACAAACAAAAAACCCTCAGTTTGGAACATCCGTTAATCTGTATCCCAGGTGTTCATCCGCTGTCAGCCAAAGCTTGACAAATACTGTCATACATTCAGGAAGTCTGTATCTAAATATTTAGCACCAGAAGAAAAGGGGGGGGGGCTGGGGGTGGAGGAGAGAAAGAGACATATCGAATGCTGTTATTTCTCGACCATAGGTAAGAGAGCTGTCAACAAAACAGATGGTTTTGCTGGTAATAAATTGCTGAATTTATGAGTTGGTGGTTTTTTTTTTAAAAAAAACCAGTTTAGATTATATCAATCGATATCATTTATTACGTGATCAATGATCATTGTACAACATCTATCAACCACAACACAAAACGAACATAATACAAGTTATTTCAGCATTATACAGTAGAAATCCAAGTGCCCCCTTCTGAAAAATAATGTCCAATAATTAAGGTAACCTACTCAATGGTTACTGATAAACTGGGATCTAAGATGGACAGCCCCCAGCAAGAAGAGGGCAACCCTTCGAATGATATCTGAATCCAGACTGTTCAACAGTACGGCCAGAATCACAGAGTCATCCCTACCAGGGTACTGATCCCTTATTGGGTCAAGGAGGTCATAACGGGACTCATCATATAAATGACAATGTAACATTATATGTCCGACAGACTCAACCGCGGCATTGTCAAAGGGGCATAAACGATCAAGGAATGGTATACCCTGGAGCCTCCCTTCCAGGACACGAGACGGGAACGCGTTGAGCCGCGCGCAGGCCATCAATTGCTTTGCTCTACCGGATATGTGGGTAATTAGATAAGTGGCCATCTGGCCCATAGGTGGAACAAAGTGTAAATATTCACGGATGTGGGGAAAGGATCTAATTTTACCAAGTTCCATTTGACGCCCTATATCCCTGGTCCTCGTGGAGATCTCTGTCCTGATGGAACCCGGGCGTTTATGCTTTAAATACACAGGAGGAGTTCCCATCTTCTCCAACTGTGCTTCAACTTCCCTTACCCAGGGGTCTCTATAGGGGTCATCCAGCATTGATTTCACTAAAGGGGATTCCTGGTCCAGCTGTAATTTTGACCAGTATTTAAAGCTGGCTTCTTTAGCTGCTTGGGTCCAAGATATTTGTCCCAGTTCTGCTCGAATGGCTGCCAGGGGGGTGCCTCTTGGAACCCCAAGAAGTCCTCGTAGAAACTTGGACTGGATCCTATCCAATGACCCCGAAAAAAGGGGGGCCCACAGCTCAGCCCCGTAAAGCAATTGGGACCTCACTTTACAGTTAAACACCAACATGGCCTGCTGAACCGCCGTTCTACCCTGCTTGGCAAAAAGCCTGGAGATAGTCAAAGCCACTGCTTGGGCTAATCTCAGAGCTCTGCTGACATGCTCCTTCCAACGCCCCGATTCGTGAAACAAAATGCCCAAATACCTAAAAGCCCTAACCTGTTGTATAACAATGCCCCCTATGGGCCAATTCTGGATTTTGGCGTGAGCCGAAAATACCAGGACCTTCGATTTTCTGTAATTAATAGGGAGGTGGTTAGCCTGACAAAAAGTTTGAAAGGTCTGCAATTGCCTAATCAACCCTAGCCTTGTTTGTGACAGCAAGGCCACATCATCGGCATAGCATAAACAGCCGACCGCCCGAGTTGCCAATTTTGGGGGGAAGTACTGCGGGGCTGCCATAAGGGGTATTACATCATCAATAAAGAAATTAAAAAGGGCCGGAGCCAACACACACCCTTGACGGACCCCCTTCCTAGTCGGAATCATGGGTGTTACGTGACCCAGGTTGTCCATCTTCACTATCATGGCTGAGTTAACATGTAATGAACGGATCAACCCCAGAAGACGTTTGTCAATCGAGGAGTTCTCAAACTTCCCCCACAAGACGGCCCGATCAACTGAATCAAAAGCCGCCTTGAGATCAAGGAAGGCCACATACAGGGTTCCCCGCCGAGCCCTGTATTTGGCAACCAGATACTGCAAGATGTAACAGTGGTCTATTGTAGATCGCCCATGCTGGAAGCCCGCCTGTTCAATCGACAGCACTTTATCCTGCTCCATCCAGGCCGTCAATTTCCCCAGAAGGAACTTTCCATATACTTTAGATAGTGTGGAAAGAAGGCTAATTGGCCTAAAATTTGCTGGATCCGTTCTGGTGCCCTTCTTATAGATAGGGACCACCAGAGCGGTCGCCCAGGCCACCGGGACCCGCCCTACGCTGTTAATTGCTGTAAAAAGGGCGGCCAGAATAGGGAGCCACCAAGCCTTATGAGATTTAAGGAACTCCGCCCTTATTGCATCCAGGCCTGGGGCCCGTCCGTTCCGTAATGAATCTACCAAGGGTTCGACCTCCTTCTCCTGCACCGGCGGCCAGTGGGGGAGTTCAGTCATCCACCCATCGGGCGTATCAAATACTTGACCCTTCTCCCTGCTAGATTCGCTATCAGATTCGCTATCCAGATCATGGGGATTATATAAAGATGTAAAGTGATCCACCCATCCCTCAGATGTTATTTGTGCTGCCGGGGGCGCCTTCCTTTTCCCAACTGAGGAGTTCACTAACCGCCAAAAGCCCTTCGAATCCCCAGAATTAGCTGTCTGCTGGAGAGAAATCCATCTAGAGTTCCAGTATTGTTTCTTTTTGGTACTGATCAGCTTCCTGTACTTGGCCCGATGGGCAATGTATTGTACTGGTAACCTGGGTTGCTTAGAGCTCCTGTACTCAAAGTGCATGGCCTTAAGTTGTTTCCTGACCTGTCGACATTCCCCGTCAAACCAAGGTTGGCTAATTTTAGCCAGCCCCCGTACCGGCAATCGGGCCTTGGCTAAAATTCTACTTTTTAACTCCGATGTTATAAAGTCAAAGGCCTCCAGCACTACAAAAGGGTCGGAGGATCCCATTAGTCTCTCACGCACGGAGGCCATTGGCTCTTGCCTGACAAATGCACCCAGCTCCTCAGATATCCCCTTCTCCCAACGGGGGGCCGTAACAGGCTCAGGGGCAACTGAGATGGAACAAGACCAGCCAGTTGGATTATTCAAACCAACAGAGGATACTGTTATGGTGGGTATTATCATAGTCAGTTCAACAGGAAGATGGTCCCCTACTAATGGGAACCCCAGCTCGAAATTTGCCAAATGTGGTAACACCCCAGCCGAAACCACAGAATAGTCCACTGTACTAAGACCCTGTGGTCCCACAAATGAAAATTCCCCTTCCAAGTCTTTACCGCAGGCCCCATTGAGGACATATAGGTCCTTAGCTACCAGCATCTGGGCCATCCGGATCCCCGAGGAATTAATTACTGTGTCCTTGGAATGCCGTTGGCCCAGAAAAGATGCTGGGGCAACAGGTAATCCGTCGCAATAAGGGGCTAAAGCTTGATTATCTGAACCTAGGCGTGCGTTAAAGTCTCCCATAAGAACAACTTGACCTGCCGGGTACTTAAGTAATTTATCTTCCAAAAATTCTTCCAGTTTATCCCACATCGTTGGTTGAAAAGAGCCTGCATTACATGGGGGAATATAGATGGTCATTATTATCCAAAAGGCTGAGGCTATTTTAGCCACAAATCCCAGTAGTAACCCCACCAGATGAAATGGTTCAATGATAGTAAAAGGGGCCTCCCGGGAGACAAAACAACCAAGTCCCCCACTAGGCCTCCCCCTACTACTCCTTTGCACTGCTGGGAGGAAATAAGATATAAAGCCCTCCAATTCCACTGGATCCATAGACCAGGTCTCTTGGACCAGGACTATAGTGAAGCCTCTGAGGTACTGGATAAAATCCGGATCACTAGAGTGCCTAACCCACCCAGCCACGTTCCAAGAACAAATTGAAATCTGGCCTGGTGGGACCGGCTGGACTAGTCATTGGCTCAAAAAGGACCTACGTCCCTGACCCTCCCTGCTGTTCCTATTATCACTATTGCTACCTGAGGGAACCTCAGACTGAGAGGAAGCCAGTGGAATTCCGGCCATAGGGGCGGAAACCTCGGAGCCTGTTGCTGCTATCATCAAACCTCCATCCGGAGAGGGCACTTGCCCCTGGGTCACTCCACGACACCACAGTCGCCCCCGTGGGGTGAGCCTATCCATAGAACCAGCCGGCTGGGGATTCTGGCCAGTGTTGTATAAAACGCTAGGAATCTGCTGAAAAAAATCCTGCGCCACTGTAACCCCAGGTGAGTGAATCGGCAAGCCTTTGGAGAGAGAACTTCCCAGGGAGCACCCAGACACCGACTCAAAAATGGTATTGGCTGGGAGAAAGGTCTGCCCAGGCTGGTCCAGTAAAGCTCCCACCCCACAGGAGTCCTGGACCATAAAGGCCCCACAAGATTCACCCCTGCTTGCCTGTGAGCATGAAACCAGATTATCACTGTGGTTAATGGGTATAGAACCTACTGCAGGGTTACCTCTTCCTGCCAGACTCAGCAGGGGGGTAATAGTGGCATTCCTATAGGCCTTTGCTAAATAAACCCCCCACCCAGAAAATAACCGAGCCTTTGACCAGAGACTGGTCACAAGGTTAGCATCAGAAAAGTGCAATATAACACAATTTAAGTACTCATAGGTGGACAATTGAAAAAACTGGTCAATAGCAGAAGGGGGAATCGAGATTCCTGAGATAGCAGTCAAATGCCTCCGAATAAGGCCCTTAGATGTCCATAAAGGTGTGGGCCCATAAGGAGATGGAGCAATTTTGAGCACTAATGCCCGTCTATCCAACTGAATTGTCCCGACAGAGGAGCTAACAAGGGCAGCCTCTGATAGAGGATTGGTCTGGGGACTCCGCTGTGACGCCGAGGAGCCCTCCCACTTAGTCTGGGTGCCTTTGGAGGCCACAGTAGTCAATGTCTCGTTCTTCTGCCACTGATACACTGATTCTTGTAAGGATAATTTGTCAACTATAATTGCCAGTTGGAGCCTTTGCAGTTCCAATTGCATGTTTAGGGATTCCAGTTGTGTGTACAGTCCTGCTACTAGATCCCCCACTGCTACACATTGCTTACTCAATACCTCCCTCTCCCCCTCAATACCACTAGAATCAACTATAGGCATGGAGCCTTGTGGAATCACATCGGGGCCTCCAAGGGGGGACCCGACCAAGGGTGGACCAGGAATCGCGGGCATAGCTGGTAAGGATTCCAGGTCCAACGGCGTCACCTCGGGGCCTACCGGAGGGGACCCAACCAGGGGCAGACAGGGTGATGTAGATGTAGTATTGCCCAACGACAAAACCCTCCTCACCTTTGGGGTAGAAGGACTCTCTGTTACCGCAGCCTGCGTGGATCTGTCCCTTGGGCCTCGCAGAAAATGGTCTAGGGTGTGCTGCTGAGTTTTAGCCTGAGAGCGGGTTTTCATGCCAGCCCTTTTCCCTTTTCCACCCATGCTTTGGTGATCTTCAGGGCCCCAGGGACGCCCAACAAGGAAGTAAACCCCACTCAGCCCCCAGCTGGTCCTGCTGATGCACACGCGGGGAGCTCACAGTCCCGATATCGGGGTCCCTCTGACAATGGGGCTCCGACGTCCCTCCCACCTGCGTTCTTGGTCTCAGGCAACAGGATATGGCACGTCGTTGAGATGGGGAGGCTCCAAAATAGATAGCTATCCGTACTACTTTGCCCCTTGGCTTGGTGCCCGGCACGGCTTCCCTCGCACACCACGCTCTCCTCCAGCAGCTTGGGGGTTGTAAAGCTGCTCCGCAAGCAAATGGAACAACGCCTCCGATCCCGCTGCACACTCCCTCGCTATTTTGCCACGTAGTTGGCTTGGGTCTCCACGGGCTCTCAAGGGCTGCACAAGGGCAGCACCCTTAGTTGTCACCCTTCGGAAGGCACCCAAGGGTTGGCACCCAATGGGTTCTGCCCACGCACTTATACCTGCAGCGGGAGGAGGGGAGGGAATCAGGGTGAGTGGCAGCAACCCTCCTCCAATCCAGGCCTCTGGAAGGGAACCCTCAGGCAGGTGGAACACAGCCCTTGCAAACCCCCAATCCACGCAATTATACCTGCAGCGGGAGGAGGGGAGGGAATCAGGGTGAGTGGCAGCAACCCTCCTCCAATCCAGGCCTCTGGAAGGGAACCCTCAGGCAGGTGGAACACCGTTTAGATTATATTGATTCCGGATAGTTTATCAAAACAAAAATGCTTAATCAATGCGTTCTCAGTTGCTGCCCCAGTTTTGTGGATCTTCCTTCCCCAGGAGGTTCACTTGAGCCCAAGCCTAAGCATTTTCCGAAGAAACCAAAGATCATTAAGGATCTGTAAAACTTTTTTATTTGAAAAGACATTTGGTGGGCAGGGATAGGGATTGGATGGCTTTTTGAGTGGGTTTGTGGCTGGGGATGGTGGGAGTTTTGATGTGAGGGTGGGAGGTTTTATTGTTTATGTTTTATTATTACTGTTTTATTGATGGTGAGCTGTCCTGAGCCTTTGCAGAAAAGGCAGCGGATAAATCTAAATAAATAAATAAAATAATAATTAATCATTCATAACCTAGTATGAAAACTGTCCATTTTCACTGCTTTGCTAAAATAGTCACAGAAAGAAGAAATGTTTAGTGAAGGTAAAGAAGGAACAAACCATAGATCCATAGAGAAAGTTGATTAATATGCAAGAACTTTCTTGGAATCAATTTACAAAAAAACAAGATTTGGATCTATATAGTACTTTTAAAAATGTGATATAAGCGGCGTCTATACAAACCTTATTAGTAAATAATGGGATTACTATATGCATCTCATATGCCTTATTTTAAAGCTATCCATTTTGTGTAAACTTTCACAAAAGAAATTTTTAAACCTACTGTGGTGGACGTCCCTTGCATCCAGCGCACATTTTTGCAGGATTGGGGCTACCGCACTCTTTCTTCAGTCAGCTCCCGCATCAGGAACTGTCAATAAGCTCCAGTTTAAGGATCACCAATTTATTGCTTCCATTATTTTCCAACGCCCCTCCTCTGGGTCCTGGCTTGTACTGGGCTAGGCAGCTTCCAGCCTCCCTTGTCCTCACTCCCTTAGCTACACCCCATTCTCCAGGTACCTTGTCTTCAGAACCTTGGCCAGCATAGAGTATAAGACCGTTTTTAGATGAGGCACTGCAGAAGCGCCTCCCAAGCCGCACATTAAGACAGAAGCCGGCTGCACTGCCGGAAGTGACGTTCTCCCCGTTGCTGACAACGGCGGCGACCGAAGATGTGGCGCTTTGCAAAGGCGTGTTCTAGAGACCTGAAAATTGAAGTCTCTAGAAAGCGCCTCTGCAAAGCGCCGCGTTTCCAGCCACCGCCGTTGCTGGCAACGGGAAGAACGTCACTTCCAGCAGCGCAGCCGGCTTCTGTCTTAACACGCGGCTTGGGAGATGCTTGCAGCGCCTCGTCTAAAAACGGTGTAAGAGAAGACAAAGGAGAGCAGCAACTAGCAATCTTTGCCTGCTCTCAGCTACCTGACTCCAGCTGCACCTCCCTTTATATCCCAGATAAGGGGTGTGGTTTCAGTGACCGTCAGGCTGATCTTAAAGGGCCAGCATGCATGCATCACAACTACTACTAACATGTCAATCAGCAATTCTGTCGCACAATATTCACTGCAAAGTTGAGTCTTTCTTGAGACTATGTTCCTGGTAGGACTGGTTTTATTGTTTTATTTATTTAAATAAATTTAGTATCCCGCTCCTCCTGCCACAGGCAGCTTGGCGTGGTTCAGATGGCAAAGTCCTCATTCACCATGGGTGCAAGGAGGTTACCCAGACATCAGCTGTGTGGCACATCAGCATACTAGATTTAAGGGGTGCCAAATCCTCATTTGCAGCAAGAGGTGTAGTTTCCCATCACCCACTCACACTTTCCCCTAGGGTGTTTTCAAACATGACACTACAGCGGGTGGCTACACTTACCCCAGCATGGCCCCCCATGGTGAAGTCACGTTTATTCCCGCCTGCCAGATAGTTGCTGTGGGTGGGAACAAACATACCCGAGACCATAGCAGGATTAGCTCTGGGTTGTGCACTGAGCTCCCTGCCAGTGCACAGCCCAGAGTTAGCCCTGCCATAGTCTGGGGAAGCCATCCCCGGACCATGGTAGAGCAGGCTGTCAACATATAATGGCCCACTCTACCTAACTCTGGCTGGCCCCACTATTTACGACAATTAATTCTAGGGGAGTAATACCTAAATCTTGGCTTAAGAGTCTGGTAGTTCCTATTTTTAAAAGGGGGAACCCTAACGACCCTTCTAATTATAGACCTATCAGCCTCCTGTCTGTGGTAGGGAAACTCTACGCAAGATACCTTCTGGGCAAATTTCAGACCTGGCTGGATGAAAGCCATATCATCTTCCCTGACCAAGCTGGCTTTAGAGCAGGCCAATCCACAGTAGATCATGTCTACGTCCTAAGACATTTAATAACTAATTATGCTGTGACTTATCCGAGCTGCCCCGAGCTGTTTTCAGGAGGGGCAGGATATAAATCGATGAAATAAATAAATAAATAATAAATAAATAAATATAAATATTATCCAAAGAACCCTGTATTCTGTTGTTTTGTTGATCTTAGGGCCACTTTTGACACAATTGACAGGGAACGTCTATGGCTAAAACTTAGTGATCCCCTATCGATGGGGATCAATGGGGATCCCCTATCGATGGGGATCAATGGGGATCCCCTATTGATGGAGCCATCTGCTATATTTACTTATCCAATTACATCATGAAAACTCGCTTCAGGTACATCCCGCTTTGAATTATCCATATACTCAGGATATTCCCCTTGAAAGGGGAGTTTGCCAGGGCTGTATCTTAGCCCCGGCCTTATTTAATTTCTACATCAACGATTTAGTACCCTTTATGAATGAGGGTGATTTGCATGCTCCTCGATTTGGCAAGCGGAGGCTGCCTATTTTACTGTATGTTGATGATACAGTTTTATTCTCATTGACTCAAGTTGGCCTCCGCCAAAACATCCAAAGATTTGTTCTGTATAGCAAGCAAGAAAATTTGGCTATCAACTATAATAAAACCAAGGTTTTGATGATAGGACAAAACCATAAACTGCATAGATGGCAGGTGGATAATATCATCATAGAGCATGTTCGATCTTTCAAATATCTAGGAGTAGTTTTCTCAGTATTGGGAGGATGGACTTCCCATTATGAGGCTGCTATGTCTCAGGCCCAGAAAACTGTGACCTCGATAATAAGTTTTTTCCAAATTGGCTGGCCCTGCATTGAAACTCTACAGTGCCAAGTGGTTCCTCAATTGTTATATGCAGTGGCTGTTTGGGGTCTTTTGGTACTGGATAGGCTTCAAGGAATTCAAGCATATAACAATTGAGGAACCACTTTGGCACTGTAGAGTTTAAATTCTACATTCTTTCCTTCATGCAATCCTGGGAGTTCCCCTCTGTGTTCCCCAGGTGGTTTTAAGAGCTGAAGTTGCAATGAAACCCATAAGGTCTCTAGCATTATTAGCTATATTCAAACTCTGGCTGAAGGTGGAATTTTTTTTGCCAACTTCAAATTCACTCTTTTGTAGGGATGGGCGAACAGATCGCGGTTCAGGTGTGGCCATTCAATTTGGTCCGGTTCACCTGTTTGGTTCGCGTTCGGTACATTCACCGCATTCGGGTTCAGCCATTCAGTTCGGTCATGTTCAGTTCGGTTTGGGCGTTCGGAAAAAGGCTCTCTGTGCAAGAAATGATGGCCCCAGACCCATGACGATGGGTCCTGGGGCTATAGTGGCAGCTTCTGGATATTGGCCACAGCCCTCCCTGCCTGTAACTTGGTCCCAGAACCCTGATGGTGGGTCCTGGGGCTGGAGTGGCTGTTTCTTGGTGCGGTGGAATGACATCGCCTCTGTGCGAGGAATGATGGCCCCAGACCCATGATGGTGGGTCCTGGGGCTAGAGTGGCAGCTTCTAGATACATATTGGCCACAGCCCTCCCTGCCTGTAACTTGGCCCCAGAACCCTGACGGTGGGTCCTGGGGCTGGAGTGGCTGTTTCTTGGTGCGGTGGAATGACATCGCCTCTGTGCGAGGAATGATGGCCCCAGACCCATGATGGTGGGTCCTGGGGCTAGAGTGGCAGCTTCTAGATATTGGCCACAGCCCTCCCTGCCTGTAACTTGGCCCCAGAACCCTGATGGTGGGTCCTGGGGCTGGAGTGGCTGTTTCTTGGTGCGGTGGAATGACATCGCCTCTGTGCGAGGAATGATGGCCCCAGACCCATGATGGTGGGTCCTGGGGCTAGAGTGGCAGCTTCTAGATATTGGCCACAGCCCTCCCTGCCTGTAACTTGGCCCCAGAACCCTGATGGTGGGTCCTGGGGCTGGAGTGGCTGTTTCTTGGTGCGGTGGAATGACATCGCCTCTGTGCGAGGAATGATGGCCCCAGACCCATGACGGTGGGTCCTGGGGCTAGAGTGGCAGCTTCTAGATACATATTGGCCACAGCCCTCCCTGCCAGTAACGTAGGCCCCAGAACCCTGACGGTGGGTCCTGGGGCTGGAGTGGCTGTTTCTTTTTTTATATATATCTATCTCTACACTAAATCTAACTGCTATTAACTATTCTAAAACCTATTGAACTAAATGGAATATCCTAATAATTAACTACAAAGGCCTTGTCCTACAAACACACTGTATCTCTATCTATCTCTATAACTAAGCTAACTACTATGTATATCTATCTAGTAAGTATCTATCTAATAACTATCTATCTATATACACAATATTACACAGGGGGAAACACAAAGAACACAGGGAGGGGTACAAAACTGAAATGAAAATCAATCTAATAATAATCCTACTCTAAATAAATCCAAAACTTAAAACAGGGGAAGGGAATCAGGGATGGAATAAGAGGGAGAGGGAAAGGATTCAATGGAGGGGGGGGAGGGAGGAAGGAAGACTGAACACGGGGAACACAGGGAGGGGTAAAAACAAAAAATAACACCTACATCTATCTAATATAATCTAAATAAATGATAATATGGAGGTAAATGGTTCGATGGGTGAAAAAGGAGGAGGATGGCAATGGATTAGGAATAGAAAGGAAGAAAAACTGCTGGGAGAGAGGGAGCCTTCTGAAACGCCGGCTGTTCAGGAACAGTTACTAGCTAGAAGGTGTTGGGAAGGTGGGAGGCAATCAGTTTTGTTTCTTGCTGTGCCTGCCTCACCTCAAGCCCTATTGGCTCCGTGCAGCCTAGTCCATGGCCAATTGCAGACTGTGAAGCCAGTGGTCTGAGGCAAAAGGGGATGGTGATTGGGCAGGCTGGCTGCTACTCCAAGCCTCTCCACCCCTGGTGTCTGGAAGTCTGCGCCTCAGCTGACTCTCCCTCCCTGTCACGTTTTGCCTTCCATTGACACATTTTTGACACCTGAACTCACCCGAACGTGATCCGAACTGACCGAACTGTTCGGTCATTTCGACATTCAGATCTAGTTCGGTTCAGTCAGTTCATGCTCGGATTTAGGTTCGGTCATCCGAAGAGGCCGAGTTCAAGCCAAACTCTGAACTTCCGAACCGCGTTCGCTCATCCCTAACCTTTTGTGCCAAGAATGACACCTGGTGCCGTCTGGTCGGGGTGGAGTTACTCAAATTAGGTATTCAAAGAGATGCCCTGTTTCCGCTCGGCTATAAAGGAGCGGTGGTATTAATAAAACAGAGAATTGCTGACCAGATGATCCAGACTGAAAATAGTGCTTTGACTATTCAGAGGATAGTTCCAGGCTATGCCCGTATTAGCTCAGCTGTGTCTCTTGCGCAATACCTAATTAACTGGTCTTCTTGGCCTCTTAAGAGGACATTCTCCTTAATGCGTTGTAATGTATTCCGCTCTGCCATTCTAGAGGGTAGATACCGTAGGATTCCTCTGGATGAGAGAGTATACCCTCATTGCAAATTAGCAGACCCCGAAACTAGAGAGCATATAATATTCCAGTGCCCGGCTTATGATTGTTGGAGGGTCAAATATATAGGCGATTTGGTTAAGAAGCTCCCGGTTGGGCTGCAGAGTAACTCTAAATTGCAAATTCTACTAGATGGCAAAGACACACCAACCTCAAGATCGGTGGCCACTTTGTGCTCGTATAATCTTGTGTAAACAGAGATACAAGTTATCTACCTAAGCCCCGATTTGACTATCTAAAATGTATCAAGTAAAAGAAGGATGTACTTATATGTTTTGGCAAATATCTCATTGTTTATTTCCGTGATAAATTAGGAATGTTTAATCATTTATTACTAGAGATTAACACGATTGTCCCTAGTATATTTTATATTGTTTTAACTCCAAATTTTGAATTTTTCTTTTTTCAATTTGTGTGTGTGTGTGTGTGTGTATACATACCCTTACCCTTACATAGCCTAATGGCTAACAATAAAATTTATCTTTTCTCTCTTTCTTTTTTCTTTCTACCTAACTCTGGTGGATGGCCAGAGCTTTTCTGGTTGGGCACAGTGGCCTCAGAGGCCACCACACTTGCCCATCAGGGAAGGGCCTGGGCTGCAATGAGGAACATGGGGGGTGGGACCATGTGTACCATGTCCGTATGTCCCCCCACCCCCGGTCACCATCAGGTTTGTTCAACATCGGGACCAGATCCTGCCTGGGGTGAAGGCTCTCACCCTAGGCAGGATCAAAGCATGGCAGTAACTAGTGCCATCATCACGTGTAAAAATACCCCTAGAGTCCAGCACAACCCCTCCTTGTAGTCAACACTTAAGGTTTGACCATTAGTAAGTATGCCCCAGGTACATAGGTGTGTCCCTCACTCCCACACTGCAGGCAGTAGGGGTGTGCGAACACGGTTTGGATGTTTGGAGTTCGGACTGAACTTCCGAACTGAACCCGAACCAATCGAACCCTAACCCGATATGAACTCAAAAATGACTGAACAGTTCGTCTGTGTTCGGGTGAGTTCGGATGAGTTTGGACAGTAAAAACATGACTGGAAGGCCCAGGAAGGGGGAAGCAGCTGAGGAGCAGACTTCTTGGCACCAGGGGTGAAGAGGCTTGGAGTAGCAGCCAGCCTTCCCAATCACCTCCTCAGCCAGCCTTCCCAATTCTCCTCAGACCACTGGCTTTGCAGTCTGCGATTGGACATGGGGGACGGGGGGGGTGGGATAGGCTGCACAGGCCAATGGGGCTTGTGGTAAGGCGGGCACAGCAAGTAACAAAAGTCATTGCCCTCCCCACTTCCAACACCTTCTGAGCTAGCCATTGTTCCTGACAGTAGGCGTTTTCAGAAGTCTCCCTCTCCTAGCAGTTTGTGTTCCTAATCCATTGCCATCCTCCTCCTATTTCACCCATTCCACACATTTACCTCCCGAGTATCATTTATTTAGATTACATTAGATAGATTTAGGTGTTGTTTTTATACTTTTACCCATCCCTGTGTTCTTTCTCCCTACCCTCCATTGAATCCTCCCCTCCTCCCTTTATATATTCCATCCCTGATTCCCTTCCCCTGTTTTTGGATTTATTTAGAGTAGGATTAGATTGATTTAGGTTTCATTTCAGTTTTGTACCCCTCCCTGTGTTGTTTGGTGTGAGCTGTCTGTGTCCCCCTCCCCGCCCCCATCCCTGTGTAATATATATATTGTTAGGGTAGGTAGGAGGGAAATGCAGGGGGAGGGGAGCCCACGGACACAACAGGGTAAACCCACGACCCAAGGGGTACTACCAGGGCACGCACATCCACAGAACCCCACTCGCAGAGAGAAGGGAAACGACCCCTCAGGTTAGTAGTTGGCCCTATATGTCCCAGCTGGAATGGGTCCTTGTCATCATAGGGGTGGAGAGGTAACGCAACCTTGAGTGGGGCCCCTCCACTCGCATCCGTCACCAAAACCACACACAATATCCCTACCACCACTCTCTATTGTACCGTGCTCTGGGTAACGGGGGATGAGAAAGCAGTGAGATGAAAGTGGGTAAGAGATCTCATTCCCAAAGATCCGGGGGAACGGTAAGGGGAAACCCAGGAAGGAGAGGATCACCTGGGGGTGTGTGTGGAGGGGAGTGACTATGCACACAAGTTCACACAATCCCTTTCACACCCACACAATCACCTTTCACTCACTCACACACTCCACTTCACACCCACACACCTTCAAGCTACACCCCTACACACTCACCTTTCACTCGCTCATGCGCTCCACAGCCTCACTGTCCATGCCTTTCCTAACGGCACTACAAGCTCCACAAACTTCCAGGGGCCAGTCTCACAGTGCTGCTGATCTCCGTCAGCATGTGAGTACCTGCAGCATTCTTAAGTAGGGCTAGCCCCACCCTGCCTAGCGTGCATCCACACTGAGCGGCACCGAATCCCTGCTCCTTCCGCCCCCAACATTGGGGGCGTGGCTTCATCCCCCATCTCCTGAAGCATCTGTCGTGCCGTGACACACACACACACACACCCCGGTGTCAGCGCGGCTTTGTCTCTCCGGGCCCCTCTCCCGCCATCATCAGCTGTATTGTGGCAGCCCGGGAACCCTCTCTGGAGCACCCGGATGCACCACACATGGGCCAGAGCTCTAACATATATAGATAGATAGATATTAGATAGTTACTATAGATAAAGATAGTTGTAGGAGTTAGCTTAGTTATAGAGATAGAGGTAGTGTGTAGTGATTCAGTTTTATAGTGTGTTTGTAGGACTAGGCCTTAGATATTCCATTTAATTCCATAGGTTTTAAAATAGTTAATAGCAGTTAGATTTAGTGTACATATATATAATATTAGATAAAAAAACTGAATACAAAAATTATATATATATATAAAAATAAATAAATCTTTGTGTGCATTCTTTGGGTTGGAAGACATCGAGAAGGGAAGTAGGAGAGGCCGGTCTGCTGCCCAAAAGACAGCACAGAGGGGTAAAAGATTGGACAGGTCAAACTCAGCTGGTAACAGATATAACTTTTATAATAACTTTTAAAAAACAAACATTAACAATATAACAACTAACTAACAAGACATAAAAATAACAAACTTATTAGTGTCTCAGGGACAAACAATACCGATACTGAAAATAAAATCTTCTTGATATCGATACGGATTTTCCTAATCTTTCGCCAAACCGAACTCTGTTCCTGAACCGAACAACCAAACCCGAGCTCCATTCCCGATCCGAACCACCGAACGGTCAAACATCCAAACCACTATCTGTTCACACATCCCTAGCAGGCAGTAGCCCAGTGACTGTGGTTATGCTGCACAAGATACCTCTTTCTGTGAAGAAGGTCTTATATGCACACAATCCTGAGGAGTGAGGATTCTGCACATTCTTGAGGGTAAGTGGAAGAAAGACATGGAGGCATGGTTTGAGGTAAACCATTGAGCCACAGCTTTAATCTGAATTTTTCAACAAACAAAAATAACAACACAGCTTCCCAACCAAACCGGCCCTGACAGCTAACCCAGCCTTTGAGGCCTCGTCCAAGGGGCAAATGGTGCCATTCCAGGGTCTGACCTCTGGCAGAGTTAATATCTGTGAGTTTTCCTAACTCAACCAGCCCTCTGCACCTGCAGTTCAAGCCATGTCAATAGAGCAGAAGGACCCAGTCCATCAGCCAAGACACCCAGAAGGTGTCACCTCCTCCTGTCCCGGGTGCTAGACAGCACTGCCCTATTCCAGACAAGCATCAAGGAGTGCTAACCCACCCACCACCATCTTGCCAGATGTTTTCCTATACCATTTAGCCCATCGAGGCACTCACCTCTGGGTTGCCAAGACAGGACACCAAGCTGTGGCCCAAAACCATATCAACAAATAACTAACTGCACAAAGGATGTTGTCTACATGACAGCTTTTGGGAAGACAAAAAAACCAACCCCCTCCACTACCACAGCCAATCATGTTGGGTAGGAAAATTGTGATTTGTTAAGTCCACAGCAGAGCCATGGAAAGCCCCTACACCATCAAATAGGGATGGGCAAACAGAACCGAGTTCAGAAATTCGGTTTGGTTTGGTCAACCGAACTATTTGAGTTTGGTCCGAACTCCAAACTTCCGAACAAAGTTCGGAAATTCAAACCCCATTAAACTAAATGGAATATTATCTTTTAGGGATGGGCGAACAGAGCCGAGTTTGGAAATTCAGTCGGTTCAGTTTGGTTTGGAAGTTCGGTTCGGTTGACCGAACTGGTCGAGTTTAGTCCAAACTCCCGAACCGCGTTCGCCCATGCCTACCACCAAACTATTGGCCAGCTAACTTCCAATTAAGGGAGGGAGGAACTGATGCCCCACATGCCACCACACTGTTGTTGGTAGGGGTGTGCCCCAGGACTCCATGTCGTTTTTTGTTATTGTTTTCATTATTAAAATGTGGCATTTTCATTTTTGTTAATAATAAAATGTCATTTTTCATTATCGTTGTCATTATTGGTATTGGTACCAATTTCAAACAAAGATTTTGTTTTGGGTATTTGTTTGGGTATTGTTATTTGGGTATTGTTATTGGTATACACACACAATATCAATATCAATATCAAGTATATATATATATATATATACACATACACATACACACACACACACAATATCAAGTATATACACACACACACACACACACGTATACAAAACCTAAGCTAAACCTAACCTATGTATAATACAAAATATTCCTATTCTATAATCCTAATATATATAATAAAATAGCATAGTATCTAAATATCTAATCTATATATGTACAAGTAATATCTATATCTATATAAGACAGACAGGAGAAGGGAAAAGGAAGACTCAGAGGTGTATCCACTATCTCTAATCTATATCTATTATTTAATATATATATCTAAACTATACTACCTACTATAGATCTCTCTATATATGTGTACAAGGGGAGACAGGCAGGGGAAGGAAAAAGGTAAAATTTAAGGGTAGGGAATAAGGATGGAAAGGTAAGGTGGTAGGGATATATATGGGAGGATTTTTAGCGCAAGCACCAGCAGATTCTGCAAATGAACCCTGACAGAGCAATAGTTAACTCAGAACCAGAGTCAAGCAGCCCAGCCCTGGAGTATAAAGGGTTGCAGTGCCCTCTCCCAGAGCTCCCCTGATTGGTTCTGGGAGGCAGGAGGCATTGAGCAATCACAGGGTGTCATTCAGCTGCCTGGGATCAACTGCTTGCGCTGCTTATTGGCCAGCGATTACATCCATCAGGTCCTTCCCCTCCCATCATAGGTCCAGTTCAAGAGTTCAACACTGTTTCTGACTCCGAGATGTCTGCTTCCTTCTCCCCTCATCACATTTCCCTGCAAAAAACACCTGCCAGGCTGCTAGACAATAATGAAATTGATTTTGTTATTAATTTTTGTCATTTTTGTTATTGCAATAATAATGAAAATGACAATTTTCATTTTCATTATTGATATAACAAAAATGACATGCACACCCCTAGTTGGTGGCCAGAGAGAAGGGGGTTTGTATTCCATGTGTGTCCCTGGTGGTCACACGGGACAAAAGCCCATGATACTAGAAATACACCTAACTGCTGTCTGCTCATCCCCCCAGCTCCCTTCTCCTCCACCCACCCCAGCAGACTGCTCTAGCGAGGGGAGGAGCAATCTCTTCCCCTGCCATCCCCCCCAAAACCCCTTCTGTGGTGGGGAGAAGTCATGTTTATAAAAAGTGTCCGATAGCTGCTCAAAAATTTGGTGTTTATTCGCAGAACAAGACTATATGAGATTAGCAGCAAAATTCTCCACTGCTACTCTCCAAATACAGCTCAATACTCCCCCAGTTTTCATTGTTTCTTTGATGCAGACAAATTTCCTTTATGAACACAAATGCTACCATAAATTCATTCCTACACAGTTTACGGAATAGCTGTCACATGACCAATAATTTGGGGGCACCAGAGTTGCAGATGAAATGTTCTGTCAATAAAGGATAAAAAAGGGATATATCTTGGAATAACATACTGTGGCACAATGATGGCGTTGTTCCTAGGAGGACTGGTATAGTGTATGGTAGGTGCAGGGAACATTTTACCCTCAAGGGTTGCTTTAAAAATTAGTGCAAGCCCATGGATCAGATAAGAGTTGAGGGATGGGAATCTGAGGGGCAAGCTCAGGATGGGGAAGCGAGGGAAGTCAGATCAGGAATCACTTGACCCACAGATCCATCCTGTATCCTCAAGTGCATGCACTCTCTAATCCTTTTGTCACAAGTACACACTTTCAGTGCTTGAGGGCCAGATTCAGGATTTGGAAAGGGGCCAAATATAAACACTGCTCACCGGACCCATTCGGCCTATGAGACAGGGGTTTCCCATCCCTGGTATATGGGATGATGGACACACCAGGCTAGATGCTCAGCTGATGCAAGGTGACCTAGCTCCATTAAGGTCAATAGAACCATAGCATTTTACACCAGTAAAATGGTCAATTGTTTTTTCACATAGCAAACTCCTCACTTTCCATGATGCCACTTTCCATGATAACGTTTTTCAAATCATTGACCTATTGCAGCCAGAGACTGTGATAGGAACAGCTGCAAAAATAAGACCAAAGTCCAGGAAATTCAAAATGAAGGAAGCTGGACCTACTATAAACTTATATTCACTTCACCATGGTCTTTGATAATCCTTCATGATTTGCTTTGCGTCGCCTAGCCACATGCTATTATAACTGCTATACCATAACTGAATCTGTTTATGGCAAGTGTGTGAGCATTTCCGCTATTAATAGCTAAATTTCTTGTTTGAATGCAAATGTGGGTATTTTGCAGGAAAAGCAGCTGTTCTTCCAACATTTGTACAAACTAACTTATTCACATGAATGTCAAGAAAAAGCAATAAATAAGAGAGGGAGCTGAATCAAACAGCTCGTCAAGACTGACAAAAGTGTTAAGAAGTAATTTCCCCTCTATTTGCCAAGTCACAACAATAAATATTAAGTCTGAAGTCTTCAGCTTTGGTAGGGTTTGTCATATTATTAACAGTATTTGAGTTCTTTGGGTTAGTGAATATCTGGTTTAAATAACTGTGCTTAATGCACAATAACTCTACAATTAGACACTCTTCTTCTAAACTATCTCCATAGCATTGGTGTTTTTCCAGTCCTGCTGACACGGAATGTCACTTCATTCAATATGTAGGCAACAAGATGTGAAAAGTAACTACTCTTCATTCGAAAGACACAAGTTTCAAGTCTAAATATTTTGGCCAATTCAAAACAGTTTTCCATACATGTAAGAGATAATAAGCCCACTTTAGGGGTAATTGGATGTCAAGATTGCATTTCCTAGGATTAATCCATTCATGTTGTATACATTGCTGAAATCTCTGAAAATTTATTTGTGACTTTCTATTGAGCTTTTTTTTTTAATAGCTGGAGTTATTTATTATCTGCTTTAATAACTGTATTCACAGGATGTGGGTGAATAAGGTTATTTTTTACTTTGTTTACTTCCTGCAATAACTAAGGTACAGCAAGCTATTATTTTAGGCTGAAATCCTGAAGCTACTTAAGAGTCCATAAGTACCACTGACTTCAGTTGGACTTAAGAGCTCATAAATAGTTTCAGGACCATGGGATTGGTTGTTCTCAAAACCCAGTATACACCTGTCTCCGAGTCACTGAAGTTTAATAAAGAGAGTTTAAAGCAAAGATTCTTAGAGTTAAAAATTCCTTATCAACATATCCTAAAACCAGGGACCCATGTTCACTGTGTTTTTCCTACTGGTGAGAATGGGGGAAATGTAGTGAACATGGGTCCCTGACTAAAAAAGCCATAAGCCTAAAAAAATGTGTTTCAGAGTAACCCTAACCAAAAGGTTTAACACTTACACCAATATACAATTTGAAATCAACACAAGTGTAGCATGTCATCCAATTTTGTTTTGCTTCAGAAACGGCTTCACAAGGGGAAAGCTATTAATTATTAGGGATGGGCGAACGCGGTTCGGCAGTTCGGAGTTTGGCCCGAACTTGGCCTGTTCGGACGACCGAACTCGAACACGAACATGAATGCGAACATACCGAACAAACCGAACGGCGAAATGGCCAAACAGTTTGGTCAGTTTGGATTGCGTTCGGGTGAGTTCTGGTGGCAAAAAAAGGTTCACTGGAAGCTCAAACATGACAGGGAGGTGTCAGTCACTGAGGAGCAGACTTCCAGGCACCAGGGGTGGTGAGGCTTGCAAGAAACGAAACTAATTATCTGCCTCCCCCCTTCCCAACACCTTCTGAGCTAGTCACTGTTCCTGAACAGCAGGCGTTGAGTAGGATTTTGTTATTGCTTTAAGTTTAGAAATCTAGGAAATAAAAAAAGTTCCATTTCAGTTTTGTAATGAAATGAAACTTAAACCATAAACTGAAACCTTGTGTTATGCACTGTACAGACTCACTGAGTATGTAATGTATGTATTTCACTACAGACTCCTCTTCT
>QEPC01003088.1:483311-496800 GCA_003113815.1 Sphenodon punctatus
GCTCTGGGTTGGGGAACAGCAGGAAACAAATGTGCCTGCAGTTGGGAGAGCTGTCCCACCACTTGCATGACCCAGGTAGGGGGAAACTGCAACAAAGCAGCCCCATCCTCAGCCAGCACCTGCCCCTGCCATGGTGACCAGTCATGGCACATGGCCATGGCAGTCCCGACTCCATGGTGAGGATGAACAATGCTGGCCTGCATTGGCCCACATTGATGGCCCTTGGCCTGGGCTGTGTCTCAGAAATTTTCCTGAGGACTCATCCTGGACCAGCTGCCTACCCACCCCAAGCGGTAGAGGGCCCACATTTGGTTGCGCAGGCCCACATGTTCAGGTGAGTCCCAAGCCACAGTAGGCCACATAGACCAGCATCTCTTTTATTTTTGCCTATTGTCTAGCACTGATGCAGCAGTGCCCCAGATGGATAATCCATGAGATTATCTTGGGACACGTGAATCTAGAGCGCAAACCTCTTCTGTATGAGCTAAAGAATCAGGTCCATTCGTTCAGGGCAGCAGCAGTTTCGCAAGCTTCTTCTTGTTGTCCACTCTCCTGAAGGGGATAACACCACACTTGGCCAGAGGAGAAGTTTATAAATGTGTTTATTCCTAGATGATAAAATTTGATATTTATCAGAAGCAGCAGAGGATTCATGAATTTGGTTTCAATCTCTGCAGATAGCTCAGTCAGGGACATAAATGCTAGTTGTAACTTGTACTGGGATTTGAATTGATCTGATCCTCTGGTGTGATCCCTTGGGATGAGCTTTCCAGCTATGAGGTGTGTGCAATATCCTGGCCACATGTGTTTTACTTTTTTCCAACCCTCATGCTTGACTATTTGTAGAGTAGGTGCTTAGTCCTCCAGTAGCAACTGACTGGATCATATAAAGAACTTTACAAATCGGATGCAATTTCCCTTGCTCCTGTCACTTAGGTAGCATAGATACATGCTTTTCTATCTAGAGTTCCTTAATTCAGTCCCTATAGATGAAGGGTCATCACGCTGATGTGAATCTGCAAGATGTCATCAGGAAATAAAAGAAAGTGATTTTTAAAAAGTTTATTAGAAAAAGTTTAGCATGCACTTTTGGGAACCTTAAATTCCCATTAAAGTAAAACTGTGAAGCTGAGTGCGAATGAGAGGAGAAACGGAAATGTGCTCTAGCAGAGAGCAGAGAAGGGAGGGAAAGATACACCAAGGGACAAGAGATTAAGACGAAAACATTTTAACATCATGACTATATATTTTAAAACGTATCTTAATTTTGGAAGGTCTAAACAAAGTTTTGTAAACTAAAGCAAAGGAAAGCAATATAAAAGAAGAAAAAGACATTACTAATGATGTAATCCACAAACCACTTACTCACAAGCAGTCCTATTGAAGTCCATATTGAAGCATGTTGGGAGTAAGTGGTTTGTGGATCATGGCCCAAATGCCCTTTAATAATATAATGACATATTATATTATATTATTAATTATTATTATAAACTTTTACATAGCACCAGCGATGTACCTGGCGCTTTACAGAGAATAAAATAGACACGGACCCTGCCTGAGAGCTTACAATCTAAAGATAGTTGGAGGGGAGACAGGGAAGGGGGAACAGAGGGAGAGACAAGGGATGCGACATTCATGAGGATGCGAGAACTCAGGTACACGTTCTTGGCTTGGTTACAGTACATTGGGAGTTTGCAGATAACAGGTAGGGGATAATCCTGGGATTAGCAGAAGTTAGGAAGGGCGGAGCGGAAGAGGTGGGTTTTGAGGAGGGACTTGAAGGTGTGGAGGGTGGGGGTGAAAGGAATCCAAGGGACAAATGAGGTGGCATGCCTCAATTTACCCAAACGGGATCGAAGGTTGCAATTAACAAGCCAAAGTATAGAGGTACAACTCAGTTTTATTGAATAGACACTTAACATCTGGACATGGCAGTGTTCTCAGTTACAAACCCCAGTAACCCATGATATCTTATGTGTCAGAGGCACAGTCCGAGATGCAGGCTGGTTCAGAGGAGAAGGGGAGAGGGCCCAGCAGATGGCTGGCCCGGGGGTCTCTGGATCTTTTGAGAGCGACGGTAAGGATCAAAGACCCACGCGGCTCACTGCAATGCTAGTGGCCGTTAGCGTCAATGACAAGGGGCAAGGGGCTGAACTTTCCCTTTTATAGCTTCATTTATTAGGGATACATTTTGCAGGGTCCCCTTTGCCAGGTGCAAAGAATAAGCTGGCTATTCATTATGCTATCACTTGGAGCACAGCCACCAAGCTAGTTTGGAGTTCTCAGGGAGTTTTTGGGAGTTACTGTTTATTTGTAGGGGAGGGCACCTCACTTTCTTACAAACTCCCTTTGTTCTCTTATGCCTGTTTCTGTGTTTCCAGAGATAGTGGCTATTTAGAGTTTGTTATTGTGGCCTTGGAAATACATTTTCTGCTTAGAAAGTGATTTTGACAATTTTATTCTCATGGGCCTAGTTGGATAGTGTCAGCCTGAGACCTGTGGCTGAAGAAACTGAACTGAGTTGTCCAAACCTGATCCTGCTTGTGTCTCTTATCATGGTCAATATTGCCTAATTGATACATAACAGGGGCAAGGCGGACAAGGGCCGGGAGGGAGTTCCAGGCATGTGGGGCAGCGAGGGAGAAGGGATGAAGGCGGTTGGGGGAGCAGGGGAAGCTTAGGAGGGTGAGGGAGAGGATGTAAGAGGAGCTTAGTGCTCAAACAGGGGTACAGAGGGAGATCTGGACAGAGAGGTAGTAGTAGTAGTAAGTTTTATTGCGAGGCACTTGGCCATAGCATCAAGTAATACATTTTAAAAAAACAAAAAAAGAACAACAGACAAGATCCCCACATGGAGGTAAGAATTACAATTTCACACTATAACTTAAGATACTAATATAAAAATATATGTGATAGTAGTTACTAGTATATAAAATCATGTCTTAAACACTTGGCAAATAACAAAACAAAAAATTATCCCTTCTGTTTTACAGTCTGAAATTTCTAAATAGGGAACAGAATTATAATTGTGTCAGAGGATAAAGATATAATCTTAACGCTCTTTTACTCCACCTGATTTTAACTCTGAAATTGTTAGTGACAGGGAAATAACCATCTACGCAAATTACGGTAATACTATCCCAGGCGTACCTTTAAAATTCAGGAAATTATTCCTGAAATGAAAGGCTTGGGTAATAAAGGATGCAAGGTTTTTAATTTCCTGCAGACTGGAGCTATCAAGGATTAGACATAGGAGAGCCTCATTTGATCTTCCAGGGTATTTTCCCAGTATAGGTGGAAGGAACTTTTCTCTAAGCGAATCATAGAGGTGGCAATACAGAAAAAAATTAATCACTGTTTCCGCTGTCTGGTGGTCAAAAGGGCATAAGCGCTCTGCGTATGGAATATTCTGAATTCTCCCATCAGTTATACGGGAGGGAAGGGCGTTTACTCGAGCTTTAAAAATAAGATGTTTGGCCCTCATAGATATGGGGGCTTCGAGATATTTAGTTATGGAGCCCTGTATGGGGGCCCAACTGAGATAGAGGCAGATATGCGGAGAGGACCTTATACTACCCATCTCGAGCTGCATATCTATATCTTCCATTCTAATACGGACCACTTTCCAGACAGCGGCTAATGGTTTGTGAGCTAAATACTCCTTTGACAGTCCCTGGGTAATTAAGAATTATTCTATTTTTGGGGCCCATGGATTTGTAAAGGAGTCATTACCGACCTCTTTAAGTAACTCTGTACACTGTTGGGTAAAAATTCTGCACCATAATTTCAGAGCTTGCTCCATGGCTCGTAATCGCCAGGTTTTTTGCCCTGTTTCTAATCTATAGGCTGCAAATGAAACTCCTATCAGCCTCCCAAAAAGGGAAGAAATAAAGCTTGCTTGAACAGCATTAAGCTTTTGTGTGTAAAATGGGGCCCCAGGTTCTGCCCCATACATAATCTGGCCCCCTACTTCAATATTGTGTACCTGTAGAGCCGGGATTATCGCTTGTTTACCCTGGCCACTAAAACATCTATATATAGCATGAGATGAGGATTTGGCAGTCAGGTTTGCTCTCGTAATATGGTCTCTCCAAGTGCCAGACCTATGAAATAAAAGTCCTAGGTAGCGAAATGTATACACTTGTTGTATCTGTTGGCCCTCAACAACCCAAGAATACTACTACTTCTTGTTGGAAAAAATCAAAAACTTAGTTTTGTCCAAGTTGATGGAGAGTTTGTGGGCGTCACAGAAGGCTGTGAAGGTCTTCAGTTGTCTTACCAGCCCTATGCGGGTTTGAGACATCAACGCCACATCGCCTGCGTAGCATAAGCAGCCTATTGTTCTAGATGCAAGTCTTGGAGGAAAGAATTTCTTTTCAGTCATCATTGTAATGACACCATCTATATAAAAATTGAATAAGACTGGAGCAAGGACACAGCCTTGTCTGACTCCTGAGTAGATGGGTATGGGCTTTGTTATATGACCCAGTTTGTCAATCCTAACCACCTGTGAAGAGTTGGCATGTAGGGATTGGATCAAACTTAGTAGCCTACCATCAATTGATGTCTGCTAGAGCAACCTCCAGAGCACAGGTCTAATTCAAGGAGTCGAAGGCTGCTTTTAGATCCAGGAAAGCTACATATAATGAGCCATTCCTAACCCTATACTTAGATGCCAAACGATATAAAATATGGCACTGTTCGATAGTAGATCGGCTCTTTTGAAAGCCAGCTTGTTCTACTGCTAATATTTTCTCCCATTGGAACCATTCTAGAAGCCTGCCTAGCAATAGCTTCGCATAAATTTTTCCCACTACAGATAATAAACTTATGGATTGATAATTTAGTGGGTTAGCCTTTGGGCCCTTTTTAAAAATGGGGATAACCACTGCTTTGGACCATAACTCTGGAGTTCTTCCAGAATTATTAATTGTTGTGAATAAGGCTACTAACAGATGATACCACCAGTCCGCATAGGTCTTGATCAACTGAATATGGATACAATTGGGACATGGGGCTTTATGGTTTTTAAAGGATATTACCAACTGCTCAACCTCAGAGTCTAATACTGGTGGTCAGGGTGGGAAATCGTTCAGATCAGTCACTGAGAAGCCCTGGAATGCCCTGTCCCGACCACCATATAGTGAGCTAAAATGCTCAACCCATATTTGTGGCATAATTACGGGCACCCTTGGCCTTCACTGGATCTGGGTTGCACCATTTACTAGCTGCCAAAACCTCCTAGTGTCTTTTTCCTCTGCAGCCTGCAAAAGATTTACCCACTTACCCTCGGCATACTTCTTCCTCTTATCTTTAATAATCTTTTTATATTCTGCCTTAAAAACAAAATATTCCTGAGGCAACCTCACCAAGGATGTCTTCCTATAATCCAAGTAAACTGCAATATATCTGCGCTGGGCTATTTGACAATCCTTATCAAACCGGATTATATTTATCACTAGGTGCCTCTGGAGCTTTTACAGATGCCTGAATATGTTGGGACAGATTTGAGGTGAATTGCTCTTAACTGTTGATAGTCTCCTCAGAATTAGAAGATTGTAATATTGTTTCAATCAATTGCCTGCTAGAAGGGGAGACTATCTGTGATTCCAATATCTGTCCAAGGCATCATCCCATCTTGGAGCTCGATGGATGTCTAAATCTCCTATGTCTGCTACTGAGGGATCTACAAAAGTTGAAAAAGTACCAGTAAAAAGAAGTGAAAGAGTCAGTGGGAGATGGTCCCCAACTGTACTCCTTCCTATGGAAAAAAATCTATTACAAAAGGAAGAACAGCAGAGGACACCAAGACATAGTCTATCACACTTGATCCGGTGGGTCCCAAGTATGTAAATTCCCCATCTAAATCATTAAATCCAGCCCCATTGAGAATATATAAATTAAAGGAGGTAGCCAGCTTGGACAATCTTATTCCCACAGTATTGATACTAGAGTCCTTGGACTGTCTAGATTTAAGCAAATCTTATGGGTCATCTGGGCCAATGTCACAAAATGGAATAATGGCAGATGCATCTGAGTCCGTCCTGGCATTGAAGTCTCCCGTGATGATAAGCAGCCCCGCTGGGTATTGGTAAATAAGATCTTCTATTATCCTCTCCAACTCACTCCAGAATGATTCTCTAAAAGAGCCAGCGTTTTCAGGAAGGATATAGACTGTTAGAAATGTCAAGGTTATAGTACCCGACTTAATGGTAAATCCTACTGCAACCTGAGGTACCTTGATAACCACAGGATTGCTACATTTATGTCCCAGGGCTACAAAACAGCCTAGTCCTCCGCAGGCCCTTCCTCTAGAATTATACTTGATGGCAGGTAAATCATACACTGTGTAGCCAACTAATTCCAAGGGAGTCATAGCCCACGACTCCTGGATCAGGATAATATGAAACTGTTTAACATAGGAGAGGAAACTGGGATCTTCCTTATGCCTATCCCAGCCTGCAATATTCCATGAACAAATTTGTAAGGAGGCTGATGTAAAGGGAGTGGTTAGTCATGGATCTGCCTTCGAGGGAGCTTCAGAGCCTGGGCAACCTAGATCCTAAGACATAACAATTGGCGACAAGGCGGAATTCAAAGACTGGGAAGAATGGAGTTCTAAACAACACCCCTTGGGGTCAGAGGGATCTCTACATCATGAAGCCTCCTCAATTAAGGGAATTTGTGGGGAGCTGGGTATGGAAAAGGTTCTTATATCTGAATTATAGATGACATTCTCTGCCCCTGAGTTAGCTAGCTTTACCAGCCTAGAGCTTATAGGTTCCTAAGGGTGGAGAGCCGAATGGGCTCTTGCTCGGGTCCCCAGTCTGGTTCAACAGTTTTAGGAGCCTATCGTCAGTTGGAACTGGAGATAGTGACCGGGTCAACTTTTTTGGGAGACTGATAAAATTAGGGTTTTCCCCATTAGAGAAGGATGATATAGAGATGGCATCACGCGAGCCCCTACTTTGGGGCATCTTAGATAAGAGAAGAGGTCGGCAACCAGGAAGGGAAAATACCCTACGTATATAGACATCCAATGAGGTAAACAGATCTAAATGAAGCAACAAGTTATCGACTATGTGGGGCATCGAAAAAGACACTACCACTCGGTGGGTGGCATAAGGGGCGGATAATATAGTACAACGAGTGATGCAACTGGCAGGGAAGGGATACCTCAAAATATTAGCTAGATGGACTCTGATAGCTGATCTCGTGCTCCACGTGGGGAGGAACCATGAGAGCAATGGATATACATGAAATGTGAGAGCATTTGCCTCAGGGAGCATAGAAGCTTTCTCTAGTGGGGAAAAACATTCCCTCCCTTTACTTTCCCAAAGACCTGAAGACACAGGACGGAGGACCTGGCAAGTGGCCCCCACAGAATTTTGGGCCCACACAACCTCGGGAAGCCCACCAGATGCATTGTCAGACACCAGTTTCCCAAGGACCTCCTTATACTCCTTAACCAGGTTCGCAATCACAAGTTCATTGAGTCGGAGGGATTGGGTGGTTAACTGGATACGAAGCCCCTCTAGTTGTGAGCTGAGTTTCACAACCAAATTTCCAAACAGGAGACAATAGTCCCCAGCAAAATCTGGGGCAGTAGAGTCGGCATGAGAAGCTGGAAGGGCATTTAAGCAAGGTATATCCATACTTAACAGAGAATCAGAAGGCGAAGGTGTCCCCGCCCCCACGGTCTGGGAGGAAGCTTCTCTATAGTTCTCTGGGTCACCAGTTTGGGAGCCTATGTCCTTCAAAGAGTGTGGCGAGGCAGGCACTGAGACCGACGGTGGGACGCAACCCAAAGCAGCCCCTTCATCCTGAGCCTCTGGCAACGACGGCTTGAGGAAATGTCGTCATCCCCGGGGTGGTCTTCCTCCTAGGCATTCTCTGGGTACACACTTACAAGGGCGGTGAGAGGCTCTAGATATTATACCGCTGGCTCCGTGTTGTGGCTTCCTCCGACGTAGTCCAGCAGCTGGTGAGTCCCTTGTGCCGTAGGGGGGAGCGGGATCAATTCCCTCGCACTGCTCCAAAAATTTCTCGCTGCCGCTTTCTTACAACAAGTGGGGTCGGGGTTTGCCTTGCCCCATCTGAACCAACCCCCGCGGCAGCTAGACACTCAGCCCTGAGCTACCCACTCCCTGGGAACCCGCNAAAGAAAGAAAGAAACTGATCACCCTGCCTTGAAAGCAAAGTTAATTAAGTATTCTTCAAAGAAAGTTTCCAATGGTTTATGTTAGGTGAAAAAAGCATGTAAATTGAGTGTGTCGGAGTAACAGAAAAGCTTTGGTTTGATATTGTATGTACTGAAAAATGTAAGTGTTTTAGTCAATTAGGTTAAATTTTGTTTAATAAGTGTTAGAAAAAAAATTGTTGTTGCTATAGGAGCACTATCACAACTTTGCAGCTGTGACTAATTAAGAGTTAACAGAGAGAATTAGATAAATAGTCCCAGCAGCTTGCTTTAAAACTAAAAGTTTTTTGTTTTAGCTTTTAATACTTTAATCAAAAATGATAGTGATATTTTGTTTAAAAAAACCCACAATAACTGGACAAATACCTTTCTTTGCACTGAAAACTTTTAGGTAAAAGCCATCAAGATGTTAACTTAATTCCTACATGTTTTTGAAGTTATATTTGCTTCATTTACTCATCATGCTGAATCATGAAAATGATGAAACAGCAAGCAATACCTTGCTATGAATTCTTAACAACTACAACACATAATTCTAGCACGTAACTTCCTCGACAAATGCATGGGGGTGGTGAGGGAGAGAAGAGGATGAAAGAAAGTACAAGCAAGCAAACAAGCTAGAGGAGATCAGGGCAGGGGATTTGTTTTTTCAAAACTTACCATGTTTTTGAAAGGATGAGACCTCCTGATCACTCCAGTCTGACTCTGATAACCACCTTCTGTTCCAAACAAGGAGACCAGGGACTCCAAACAAATACCTGACATCTCCCCTCTTGTAAAAAAAAGGGGGGGACGCTCTCTCTCTTTCTCTTCCCCCTCCCCTCACCTCCAGTGAACCTAAAGAGGAAGAAGCAAGGAAGAGTAAGCTCTTTCCCTCCCTCCTCCCTCTCTGGTCTCTACCAGAGCTATGGGGTGGCCAGAGCATTTAGAAAAGGTGCTCTGACATGCCTCCTAGGCCTTGCTGATTGGCTGAGTTTCTCCATAGGAACCCAGCCAAGGAGCACATGGCATCTCCCCCACTCCCTCCCCAATCCTCCAGAAAGCAGTGCTTTTCTGAGCTGACACCCAGCGCGTGCTCCCTGTGGGCTTGGGGGAGATCCTTTAAGTCCCCACCTCCCTTTAGCTCTCTCTTCAGTGAGTGGAAAGCTAGAGGGAGGGGGGACCAGTAGCAGGAGGATGATGTTTTTCCCTCCCCCTCCTCCCCTTCCAGAGTTCTTTCCCTGCAGGCTTTGTTTACATATGACTCATTGGCTCTCCAGGAGGAGAGTTAAAATGTAAACAAAGTCTTCCGACAAGCAGGGAAACTGACAGCGCTGGCACTGGATCAGCTGAGGAGCAGCTCCTGGCTCCCCAGCAAACATGGGGAGACCCCTGAGGGGTTTGGGGGTGTCTGCCCCAATTCCCTGGGGGAGGGACCTCCACTGTTGAATATTGTAACTAAGAGTGTAAACAAATGAGACAATGGCCTGCATTGACAATAGCCCTCACCAGGTAGGTGTTCACCTGCCCGACCATTAGGTGCTCACCAGCTGTTAGTCCGTGCCCTCCACGCAGCCTCCACTCAGAGTGTTTTTAAATTAGATGCTACCATTGAAGGCTACCCACAGTAATCACTCATTTGAATGACTGTTTGAAGGTGGTGTGGGGGGGGATGTATGTGCCCATAAGCTGTGCAGCACCCACTCATGGCCACGCACAGGGCACTGCCAAAAAATCCAGAATGCCCCACACAGGGCAAGCCAAAGATCTGCATGGCAACGGGCACCCATGCATCCCCAGCCCGTATGAATTGGGACAACCACCCACATTAGCAGATAGGTCAGTGGTCCAGCTGACTCCCCAGTCCCACCCACAACCCTGCCAGAAGCTCTTAAAGGACACGTGCGAAATACAATACCGCATTGGTGCAAAGCACAACAAAAACCCTTTGAGTTGCATGAGAGAAGCACCAACGCAATGGAGGACAGCAGCTTCCTGCGTGTCCTGCCCAGTATGCAATTGTTGCCTGGGACTGCCAGCAGCTTCACCAGCTCATGGGGTTATGGGCAGGAAGGGGTTACTGGCTGCTGCAGCTTCATGTTTCCAGGGTGTCCATGGCTGTATGTTGTGGCAGAGGGCAGGCAGTTGGGCGGGGTTTAGGTGGAGATTGTTACCAGATGGGGGGGAGGGGGAACAGCTCCCCATATGAGTTTATTATTATTATTATTATTATTAACAAACATTTATANATAGCATTTAGAATAATTAATAGCAGTTAGATTTAGTGTAGATATATATATAATATTAGATAAAATAAATAAATTAAAAAACCCATATAAAAACAAAAAAAACAAATAAAAAACAAAAGAAAACCATATAAAACCCAATAAAAAACAAAAAAACCATATAAAAAACAAACAAAAACCACCCATAACATTTCCCGAATGGCCGAACCGAACGGCCGAACTGAATGGCTGAACCCGAACCCGGCGAACTAACCGAACGGCCGAACCGAACGGACAAACCAAATGCAGCTGAACCGAACAGACGAACCGAACGCAGCCGAACCGAATGGCCAAACCCGAACCGCGATCTGTTCGCCCATCCCTAATGGGGGGGGCTATATAAAAAATAAAAAATATTATTATTAATATATGCAAGGGCTAAGTTGTTTACTGGATGCAGGAAAGGGGGGTCTGATTCAAAGTCTATTGAAATTAACAGAAGGCAAGGCTTCTACTTTAGTCTGCAGTACACCATTTTACCCAATTTTGTAATGTGCTTATTGTTCAGATTTTGGTTTCCATTCTTTAATTACAGCCATACTCAGAATGGATAATATAGTCATGTAAGCCCACTTTATGACCTCAAGAGCCAAGCTCTTTAATGCTATAATTACTATAATTATACGCACAACTCTATTATGCGTGGTATAACGTATTTGAGAGCAGAGGCAGAGCAGCTTTGTACATATTCAAAAGTTCTCAGACTCTTAGGAAGTATTGCATTGCACTTATCCTTCACAAACCACGAGTTAAGTGTTTAGGATGGCTTAAACTCCCCAGAGAGAGAAGGGGGTGGCGGGGAGAGTTATTCTACACTATACTTTCTCATTTATTTGGGACTCTCATAGGCACCTTCTATCAAGGAGAATAATATAAGTCAAGCTTAAGGACTTTTCAGTGGTTAAATGAATATCTGTTCTGACATTGATAAATACTGAATTTTCTAGATATTGCCATTATTTAATAGAACTGGCTGACTCTGCGGTACTTTAAAAGAGTGCAGAATTCTTCAGATAAATAGAAAACTCAGCTGGAGATTGGATTAGTTCCAGTATAGCAGTTGTGTGATAGTTCAAGTCAACATGTAACTACTGGCCTGTGACAATAGTATTCTGTAGCTAGCAAGCTTCCCATCTTGCCAAAGGTGGTAAATAATCCCAAGAGGAGGGCATGCAAATATACCTCATGTCTTTGGGAGCAAAAAGGCCACCCAGACTATTCAACCATACTGACACCTTATGCTTGAAGGGTGAATTACACCCTAAATATTGAAGAATGAGAAAATCTACTGAACTGAATGGTCATCTTGGCAATAGAACAGACTGGTTGACACAATAAGTCTTTCCCATCTCCAAGAACTTTCCAGTCTACCAGAACTATTTTACAAAGGTAAATCTTGAAAATGTAACCTAAATCAGAAGTTTATTGGCTGGAATAAAAGCCCAGACAATCCACCTGTTCCCCATCTTGACCTAAACCTATGTTAATAGTGATTGAAAATGCTGTGAATGTATGTATTTGAGCAAATAAGTGAGAAGGGCTTTCCCATTGCAGTAAATGAGTATATTTCTACTAACATATGTCCTAAAATAGGTAAAATGGAGATAACTTATAAGTTGTCTTTAGAAGCATCCTCTATAAGAACAATCTCAGCTGGTGGGACTCTTAAATTAATGTCATATGTCCAAATTATTTAATGGAGGATCATGTGAGAAGCAAGGTTACTTGAGCAAATGGATATATATTTGTAAAAATAATCAGATTCCTAGTATCTTTCTCATGTTGTGCATTAAGTGTATTTAGAATGCAACTATTGAAGACATGGGATTTTAATTGTACTAGGGTTGGAATATTCAGTGGCGGCTGGTGGGTTTCAAGGCTGGTGGGGCGCAGGGCAGGGCCAGAAGTGGGAGGGGCCAATGATAGGTGGGGCCTGGCCAACAGTAGGCAGGGCCTGGCCACTGGTAGGCAGGGCCTGGCCAACGGTAGGCGGGACCAGCAGTGCGCATGCAAACACAGAGCGAGCAAAGCAAACCATCTTAAGCCAACAATATTATGTGAAGTCTTTAGCACACCACAAAAGCTTCCGCATGGAGTTCCACTTGTCCCCAAAACATGCTACACAGTTTTGTTGCAATGTAAAAGGCATCTGCTGCAACCAGAGAGGGAACATTCATGCAAAGACTAGCCATTAGTGAACCAACATGTGGCATGGTGGCCTTCTTGCAGCAGAAAAGCTTGAAACTGACACTGCAAAGGGGTCATTTTAAGTGCAGCGAACATTCCAGCAAAGATTAGAAACACGTTCATCCATCCCCCTCCCAAAAACCCCCAAAACAAACAGAAAGCAGACAATTAGGGTGACAGGGCCTCAAACAGGGTGAAAAACAGCAACGGCCAAGAAAATATTTTAAAGAATAGGAGAGGCAGCATAGCACATGCAAACACAGAGCAAGCAAAGCAAACCCTCTCAAGCCACCAACAATATTATCTTTAGCATACCACAAAAGCAGAACCATAAAGCTCCACTTGTCCCTTGGAACATGCTATGCAGTTCTATTGCAAGCTAAACTTGCAATGTAAAAGGCATCTGCTGCAACCAGAGAGGGAACATTCATGCAAAGACTAACCATTAGCAGGGGCATAGCTAGGGTGCAATGGGCCCCTGGCCAAGATGGAGCCCGCTCTCCAGAGGACCTAAGGGCCTCTGCTATCAAACACACAAGACACCCAAAATGGAGCCAGCCTATTAAGTACATTATGCCATGAAAAGAGACATATATATATAACCAGTTCAGTTGTTCCCCCATGATCAATTCATGCTGCCCCCACCCCATAACCAGTTCATTTGCACCCCTGGAGCAGCGTGAATTCATTATTTGGGGGGCACAAATGAACTGGTTATGGAGTGGGAGGTTAAAGACAATATTCCTTTTAGCAATAACTTCATTAAGAAGAGTTAGTGAAATAGCAGTCATAATAATCTCAGAACCATATTTGCAGATTTTCCAAGATAGAATAGATA
>QEPC01003088.1:501511-513418 GCA_003113815.1 Sphenodon punctatus
TGCTGTAATTTAAAATGTGTGTGTAGCTCTGACAAATATTTGCATTAAAAAGAAAACGCACCTCTCATATCAATTACAGAGTCCAGGCTCGATAAACATGCTCTAGACAGAGCCTGGACAAATTTAAATTAGTTGTTTCCAATTCTGAACATTTTAAAAGGGTTAAACAGTAAAACCTGAGCACATTTTAAATACTGATGGTAAAATATTGATGATTCTCATTGACAGATTTACAACTAAAATTAGAAAAACATCCATTGATCAAAAAAGTCAAAAGCTATTGTTGCCTATTTTAAAATTGGTCACCTGAAATTGCACCATGGATGTGGACATAATATTAAAGCGTGGCAGGAATAAATGCATAGGCCCCTTTTTGGGCCAAACTGCAGCCTTTATGGATTTACAATCTATACACCTATATGTCCTGTCCAGAGGTGGCACTTGTACAGAACAGTGAAAAATTAGTGGTGATTCCGCAATTATATCCCCACGGCCAATAATTAAGTGGGTATTGGATGTTCCAGTAGGTTTAGAAGGAAAGAAATTACTTAGATCAAGAGACTGGTGGATCTATCAGTGGTTGGATCCAGGGTTGCCCAGATCGATGGAAACATTTTATATAGACTACACAGTCTCTTGGGAGAAGGATCAAAAACCAAGATCAGATGGCCCTTGGACACATGTTTTCATTTATAATTATTGGTTCCTGTGTCATGGTGTGGTCCCTGGATGTGTACATCTGGCCTAGCAAACAAAAAACTAACATAATGTGGGCGCTTGAAAGAGAAGGGAATATTGATGCCGGTAACTACATATTGGAGCAATTGACAGGTGCTGGCAAAGCCATGACCCAAACATATCCAAGAATAAGTAATCCAGGTCCAAAAGTATGGACACTGCAAAATTTGGCTGCAAGAGCTATGCTAACAAATTACATTAGGTTACCTGCATGGCTAAACCACCACCCCGTACGTTCAGTACTGCAAAATATCATGGCACACGGAGCAATAAAAATTGGTTATGATGGGATCAAATGCTCAGATTGCCAACAAAGGAAGGCCAGTGGTCCTTATAAACAACCCTCCCATGTAGAATAAAGTGCCCTATGCAGAAAAAAAGAAAGAAAGAAACTGATCACCCTGCCTTGAAAGCAAAGTTAATTAAGTATTCTTCAAAGAAAGTTTCCAATGGTTTATGTTAGGTGAAAAAAGCATGTAAATTGAGTGTGTCGGAGTAACAGAAAAGCTTTGGTTTGATATTGTATGTACTGAAAAATGTAAGTGTTTTAGTCAATTAGGTTAAATTTTGTTTAATAAGTGTTAGAAAAAAAATTGTTGTTGCTATAGGAGCACTATCACAACTTTGCAGCTGTGACTAATTAAGAGTTAACAGAGAGAATTAGATAAATAGTCCCAGCAGCTTGCTTTAAAACTAAAAGTTTTTTGTTTTAGCTTTTAATACTTTAATCAAAAATGATAGTGATATTTTGTTTAAAAAAACCCACAATAACTGGACAAATACCTTTCTTTGCACTGAAAACTTTTAGGTAAAAGCCATCAAGATGTTAACTTAATTCCTACATGTTTTTGAAGTTATATTTGCTTCATTTACTCATCATGCTGAATCATGAAAATGATGAAACAGCAAGCAATACCTTGCTATGAATTCTTAACAACTACAACACATAATTCTAGCACGTAACTTCCTCGACAAATGCATGGGGGTGGTGAGGGAGAGAAGAGGATGAAAGAAAGTACAAGCAAGCAAACAAGCTAGAGGAGATCAGGGCAGGGGATTTGTTTTTTCAAAACTTACCATGTTTTTGAAAGGATGAGACCTCCTGATCACTCCAGTCTGACTCTGATAACCACCTTCTGTTCCAAACAAGGAGACCAGGGACTCCAAACAAATACCTGACATCTCCCCTCTTGTAAAAAAAAGGGGGGGACGCTCTCTCTCTTTCTCTTCCCCCTCCCCTCACCTCCAGTGAACCTAAAGAGGAAGAAGCAAGGAAGAGTAAGCTCTTTCCCTCCCTCCTCCCTCTCTGGTCTCTACCAGAGCTATGGGGTGGCCAGAGCATTTAGAAAAGGTGCTCTGACATGCCTCCTAGGCCTTGCTGATTGGCTGAGTTTCTCCATAGGAACCCAGCCAAGGAGCACATGGCATCTCCCCCACTCCCTCCCCAATCCTCCAGAAAGCAGTGCTTTTCTGAGCTGACACCCAGCGCGTGCTCCCTGGGGGCTTGGGGGAGATCCTTTAAGTCCCCACCTCCCTTTAGCTCTCTCTTCAGTGAGTGGAAAGCTAGAGGGAGGGGGGACCAGTAGCAGGAGGATGATGTTTTTCCCTCCCCCTCCTCCCCTTCCAGAGTTCTTTCCCTGCAGGCTTTGTTTACATATGACTCATTGGCTCTCCAGGAGGAGAGTTAAAATGTAAACAAAGTCTTCCGACAAGCAGGGAAACTGACAGCGCTGGCACTGGATCAGCTGAGGAGCAGCTCCTGGCTCCCCAGCAAACATGGGGAGACCCCTGAGGGGTTTGGGGGTGTCTGCCCCAATTCCCTGGGGGAGGGACCTCCACTGTGGAATATTGTAACTAAGAGTGTAAACAAATGAGACAATGGCCTGCATTGACAATAGCCCTCACCAGGTAGGTGTTCACCTGCCCGACCATTAGGTGCTCACCAGCTGTTAGTCCGTGCCCTCCACGCAGCCTCCACTCAGAGTGTTTTTAAATTAGATGCTACCATTGAAGGCTACCCACAGTAATCACTCATTTGAATGACTGTTTGAAGGTGGTGTGGGGGGGGATGTATGTGCCCATAAGCTGTGCAGCACCCACTCATGGCCACGCACAGGGCACTGCCAAAAAATCCAGAATGCCCCACACAGGGCAAGCCAAAGATCTGCATGGCAACGGGCACCCATGCATCCCCAGCCCGTATGAATTGGGACAACCACCCACATTAGCAGATAGGTCAGTGGTCCAGCTGACTCCCCAGTCCCACCCACAACCCTGCCAGAAGCTCTTAAAGGACACGTGCGAAATACAATGCCGCATTGGTGCAAAGCACAACAAAAACCCTTTGAGTTGCATGAGAGAAGCACCAACGCAATGGAGGACAGCAGCTTCCTGCGTGTCCTGCCCAGTATGCAATTGTTGCCTGGGACTGCCAGCAGCTTCACCAGCTCATGGGGTTATGGGCAGGAAGGGGTTACTGGCTGCTGCAGCTTCATGTTTCCAGGGTGTCCATGGCTGTATGTTGTGGCAGAGGGCAGGCAGTTGGGCGGGGTTTAGGTGGAGATTGTTACCAGATGGGGGGGAGGGGGAACAGCTCCCCGTATGAGTTGTTCACAGAGCTGGTCTGTGGTGGCAGGAGTGCATGGGAGGCTGCCTGTGTGACCGCAGTGGCCACCCTGTGAGCCACCAATTAGAATTCCTCCCCACACACTCCCTTCACAGCTGTGCCACTCAGCGGCCACAGACCCACCCACCCCCATCAAGTCTTGCTCATTTCAAAACATCCTCACTAGCACGCACTCCCCACTCAAGGTGTTTCCAAGGACATCACAGGCCCAACATGTGGGTCAGTGCGTACTAGTGTGTGCCAATTTGCCTCCCATGCATCCAGCTCCTGTTTATTAGGTTCACCTGTAGCCTCACCCGCACCAGGTCCACCAGCACCATAGATTTGTGGCTAGCATGGCCTGAAATTAAGAAGCTGCAGCACTCTCCTATCTCATCTGCTGCTCTGGTGTCTTCTTCCTTGCTGCCCCGGTCACCATCTGTCAGTCTCATTCCGGAGTTGGCTGGGTGGAAGCAGCAACCTGGGCTGGAGAGAGCAGTTAGGAGCTGGGTCTGGGAGTGCTGGTGTTGATTACTAACACCCTCCCTTTGTCTAATGGAAATAGCTCTCAGAAGTATTTCCAGGAGCCTAGTTCATGAAGGGGTTTCAACTAGAGCTGAAACTAATACGGCTCCTATTCAGCATCCGGCTGGATTTCCGGAAGCTGACACAATCTGCAAAGGTTCAGATATGAAGTGGTATCTGTTTAGCATTAAGAAGATTAGCCAGTTAACTATTTTTCTGCTTCACCACATTAACATATAATATTGCATTGTGCCGTTTACCATATTGCTGTTGACTGTATTGTCATTTAATATTTGCCCGTAATTTCTTTCCTGTTTACTCCCTCCAGACTTGACTTTTGATTAGTAAATGGTAACATTCCAGTAATTCTGTTTAGTGATTAGCAGCCATGGTAATCAGTTTGTTGCTGAATAATCACCAAGCTATCTGGAATGGCACATATTAACTGTGGATAATTATTTTGCTATTTGGTTCAGCACTAGTTTTGACTGAAGTACTGAATTGTAGGTGATTTCAGGAATAGCTATTTTCACCCAAGAAATACACGTTTTTCTCATTCTCCTCCACACCATACACAAGGGCATAACAACAGATAAAATACAGGTATGCCTAGTCGGTCTTCACTCAGGCTTGACCTGGAGTTGTGCCAAAGTTAGGCCTCCACAATTTGACCTTGTTACCTGTTGTTTTCATTGTCCAATAACTATTTAAACATGTTTCTCAAATCAGATGTCATGTAGATGCGTGTACTGTAGCAAATGAAACTGATGACAAGATTTCAGTCTTAGATACCTTAGTAGAAATGCAGTAAGGAACAAGACAAAAAACAACAACAACAAAAACCCTGTGGTGTTTCCAGAAAACCTATTCATATGCATACGTAACTTGTATTAATGCTGTCATTCAAGCCTATAACTGTTATTATTTATCTGGGCATAATCAAAACACTAGCAGTTAGAGCTCAACCCATCTGTTCAGAGAATTATGCATTCCTATTAAAAGATTTACCACATACATAGAGCTCACCATTTAATAATCCTTATCCTAAAAATAATCAACAAACTATTTAATCCATGTCAAAATGTCATTGTGAATGTCAGAGAAGCCTTTGATCAGCCAAAGCACTATCCAGCTATATGTACCCGAAATCTCTTGTGAAGTTAGAAAGGCTGAGAATGCATAACATGGGAGTACATTTTTCATCTCCCTCATACAACCTCCAGCACATTTTAAACTATCTTTCATAACAGTAAATCAAATGTGGACAGTGTTGCTTGTTGAGAATATGGCTTCCAGGATATAGGGGAAACAAAGAGAGCTCTTAAAATAAGATTAAGGGAACACATAAATTGTGTAAACATGGCCATGGACAATCAGATTTAGCTGAACACATCCATTAGTCTAGAATGGGCACTCACCATTCTGGAAACCTGCCAAAGTAGAGGATCCACCAATAGCTATGAGAAATGAATAACCACAACAAACATCCACCAACAAAAATGTTGATCAAAGGCTGAACAACACATGGTTAGATATTATCTATTATTTAACAACATATGTGCTTGGGTTTGTTCTATACCCATCAGTAAGATTTCTAAACATCTAATTTAGGGCACTTGCACACGTTACACTGTTTCATGTTATTTTCTATCTTGCAGGAGATTTAGTAATGTGTATATCACACACACACACACAATGCGGTATAGGCAAGACTAGACTGGTAACGAACCAAGTCCCCCTAAGCTGGGGCCTAGCAGCAGGCAACGAAGTGGGCAAGGTGAGCCAGCTTATGCACCACCCCCCATTGAGTAGGCACAGGGAGTAGGATACATGGAAGATGCCCCCGGGGACAGGACACAGACCATGGGCCTGGGCCCTTTGCTGGATGCAATTTACGTGAATGGGGCCCAGGAGGCCCAAGGTCAGGGAGTGGCAGCAACCGGGGTGCAGAATCCCCATGGGATCCAGGGGCTAGTCCACCACCAATTGAGTGGAAGCACAGGAACCAATCCAGGGGCACAGCTGCACAGTAGCAGTGGAAGCCGGCCTAGAGCCGCTGGAAGGGAGGGGGTCTCTCCTTTGCCTGATGAAGGAGACTAACCACCTGCGACCAGGAGGAGAATCAAAAGCCTTGGGGATGAGGAGCAGCCCACTTATGAAGAATTGTGGCGAAGAGTCCAGGCACTGGAGAGAGAATTGCAACGGGGAAGAAGGGGAACCGCAGAGCCCAGCGCACCAACAGGAGCAGCAGACCAAGGTGAGGACATGGGGCAGGAACACAAGTCCTTGGGCAACCGCCCAGTGGGTATGGGACTTGGGGTGGTCGGGGGCCAGAGCCGGGCCCCAAACTCCCTGCCAGGGGCCACACAGGTGGACAAAAGGAGTCAAAGTACCAATGACCCCCTGGTGCCCGCAGGTGGCTGGATGGGGAATGACTGTGGATGACACTGGCCCCACCCCCACCAGTGGGAGAGGGCACCCAAGCTGACAGGGCACAGAAGGAGCAGGATCCTCAGAAGGGGACACCAGCAGCCACAGGCAAAGGGGGCCCAGGGGAGAATTTGGGGTTGGAGAGTACAAGTACATCCACCACCTCCCAAATACGCCCTCCTCCACCACCAGGTGTGGCTTACAGTGGAATGGCCCCTTTCAGTGAGCATTTGCTACCAACTACAAAGGAAAAAATCTGGCAGGGCGATTACGTGGATGTATATGCCCTAATGTTCAGTGATCCCATTCTGGATCACTCTGAGAGCGAGGACGCAAAGGACAAAGAAAAGTTCCGATGCCCTAAGGCAGATAGGAACTGGGCAAACTGGACATCAGCATTCGCCATATATATGGGAGTGGTGCTACAGGACGACCCAGGGCGTGGTCTCTGGAACTCCATAAATACGTAAACATTGTGCGGAGGGCATATGCAACTGACCCCCTTGGGACCTGGTTAAGATATGATGAGTAAACAAGAAAACTGCTTCTATTAAACAACAAATGTTCAAAACAACAGAAAAGTTTTAATAGATTATAGCAAGTGATGAAATGCAAGTCTACTTTAACAAGTGATTAAGTGCAAGTCTACTGAATTAGCCAATAAATCAGCAGATAATAGAATATAATCCAATCTAATAGCCAAGCAAGAGAAGCAAAATAATCCAAAATGTTGTATAAATTCTGTATCCATACAAGTCTACAAAAATGATCAGTAGATGAACAAACAGATAACTGAAGAAACAATTTCAGTTAAATTAACCAAACAGGAGGCTCCGGCTCCTCGGGAAATGGGCGATCTGGGAAGGGGGCCAACATGGGTCAGAATTGACCAGCTGGAGTGCGCCCTGCGTCACCACCCCAATCGTCAGGAAGTGTCATATATAGTAGAAGGATTCGGAGTGGGATTTAGGATACTGGCTGCCCAAGTGAACCCCGCGGGATTAGCATGCAATTTGAAATCCACAGTCGGAAAGGAACATATTGTGCAAAGTAAAATAGATAAGGAAGTAAAGGAAGGGAGGGTGGCAGGCCCGTTTAGGGACCTCCTCATACCAAATCTGTTCATATCCCCCCCTGGGGGTAGTCCCAAAAAAGGCAGTAGGGGAATTTTGCCTGATTCACCACTTGTCAAACCTGAGAGGCAGATCAGTTAATGACGTTATTCTGAAGGAACTCACCACAATTAAATGTGCTTCCTTTGATGTGTCTGTGGAAAAAGTCAGAAGGATGGGATGAGGGCCTTGATGGCGAAATGCGATGTAAAATCCACTTTCTGGCTGTTACCTGTACACCCGGATAGTCTCCACCTTTTAGGTTTTCAATATGATGGGCAATATTACTTCGACCAGACCATGCCGATGGGTTGCTCCGTTTCCTGTTCAGTTTTCGAGAGATTCAGCACCCTGATAGAGTGGGTCAAACAACGATGGAAGGAAGGAGAGGTGACAAAATACCTCAATGATTTCCTCATAATAGGCAGTCTCTGGTTCAGGGATTGCGCGGCTGTTTTGCGGCTTTTCCAGGAGGTAGCAGAGGACCTGGGGGTCCCGTTGGCTCCGGAAAAGATGGAAGGCCCTAATACGAGACTTACATATCTAGATATCGATCTGGACATGGTAAGGGAGCAATCAAGCCTGCCTGCAGACAAACTTAAGGGCCTCAGGGTTAAGATACAGGAGTGTTTGGCCACGCAAAAGATCACCGTGCAGGCACCTCAGTCCCTGGTGGGCAGTCTTAATTTTGCTTGTCGGGTAGTGGCGCCCAGCAGGGCCTTCCATGCTCATTTATATGAAAAACTAAGAGGGGCAACGGCCCCACATCACAGGATACGGATAACAAAAGAAATGAAGAAGGATTTAGGCATATGGCTGGACTTCCTAACCGACTTTAATGGGGTGAGCTTTTGGAGAACCAGACTGTTACTGCAGGGAGACCTGCAGGTGCAATCGGATGCTGCAGGGGGATCATGTTTTGGGGTCTACTTTAGGTCTTGTTGGTGTGCCACCCAGTGGCCCCAAGTGTGGCATGAACAGGGAGTGACACGAGACCTAACATTTTTGGAACTGTTCCCGATAGTGGTGGCAGTTTTGGTTTGGACAGAACAGTTTGCAAACCGGTCGGTCCTGTTCTGTTGCAACAACTTAGCCGTTGTCCACGTAATTAACACCTTGTCATCTCGGTCCCCTCGAGTTATGGGACTGGTACTTGTACTGGTGCTGGCATGCTTGAAGGTGAATATCTTATTTACGGCTAGACACGTACCTGGTATCGATAATGGCATAGCTGATATCCTTTCTCAATTCCAGACAGTCCGTTTCCGAGAGTTGGCACTGGAGGCCAGGTCGGCCCCCGACCCCCTTCCACCAGGATTATGGAGCCTTGGGGACTAACAGCACAGGCTATCATACAGTGATTGTTGGCCCCACGAACCCAAGCCTCATACGGTAGGGTGGTTAGGGAATTCCAAGAATTTCGGGTCTCAAAAGGATGGGGCTTGGGTTTTCCTATCAGCGAGCCGGAGGTGATTCAATTCACAATACAACAAAGGGATAGAGGATTGACATCGGGTACGATAGGGGGAAAAGTGGCCACCCTGGTATTTGCCAACCATCTCATGGGTTTCCCGTCCCCGGATAGGGGATTTTACATCAAACATATGTTGGAAATCTGGGTGCGGGCTGCACAGCCCCCGCCCAGGTCGAGAGCATCGCTCACGATGCCTAGACTGTTACTGGTGAACAGGGCCCTGCCCGAGGTATATTATGATGCATATGAATTGCAGCTTTTCACTACTGTGTACGCTGTGACATTCTTTGTGGGCTTTCGCATTTGGAAGGTGGTAGCTGCTAACGCACGTGACAGGTCAGACACTTCCCTCCAGAGCACAGATGTTATATGCGGGGTAGACAGGGTAGTGATTCAGCTTTGCTGGTCAAAGACTGACCAAAGGAGAAAAGGGCGGCTATATAGGTGTGGGCAAAACGCAATATGCCCGGTTTCTCACATGGGGCGCTACCTTAAAGCTAGGCCCCCGGTAGTTGGGTCCCTGTTTATTCACCAGAAAGGGGGTCCTCTTACCAGCCACCAATTTACCGCGGTCTTCAGGACTGCCCTTGGCAAGGCAGGATTACCCCCTAAGAAATTTGGTTCCAATTCCTTCAGAATGAGGGCAGCCACAACAGCTGCTGTGGCTGGATTGCCCAAGGAGGCAATCAAGGCAGTAGGGAGATGGAGGTCCGCAGCTTACAAGAGATATATCAGACCGTACCCATGCTAACAAAAGGGTGTTTCTCAATAGGAACGGGAACCCGAGGCAGGACGAGACGTGAAGTCTGGATTGTGGGTCACAGCATTGTCCGATGGGCAAACAGAGCTGCTGCATTGACTGAATTGGGTGCTCAATTAGGCCTAGGTGATCACACAAAAATTAGATGGTTGGGCAGGACTAGGATGCGCTGGGCACATCTCCTGCAGGTGTTAAAAGGAATAGGAGCAGGCTGTAGACCGGATATAATAGTCATCCACATGGGGGGGAAACGATATCACTTCAACAAAAGGGGTTAAGTTAATAACACATATAAAGACAGATTTGTTAACAGTGAAGGGATGGTTTCAAGGGGTTAAATTGGTATGGACAAATTGGATACCCAGAATACAGTGGGTTGGAGCCCGCAAACTGGGCAGGGTAGACAGAGCCAGAAAGGGCATCAATAGGGAAATAAATAAATGAGTTCACAGTGTGGGCGGTACCTTAATTAACCACTCCGGGATAGTACACACCAACACCACCTTATTCAGGGGAGATGGAGTCCATCTATCGGACAAAGGAAATCAGTTGTATTTGGCTGCCCTGGCGGGGCATTTGGAAGGATTGTTGCTATGTTAGGCAGTGGGGGCGGGGGAGTTTGTTCCGACTCCCCCTTGGTGGCAGGGGTCCAGCAATCTAGGTTAGAATAAATAGGTTTAAGATAGTTAAAAGAGTCATCTCCATAAGAGATGGGGTTGTGATACCTTGTGTAATGCAGGGCGCAGCATGCACAGGGGTCATAACCCTGGGAGGGGTGCTTCGCAGGGTGAGTAGGGGCGTGCACAGCCTTCATATCCTGTGGGGCACTTACTGACTTACTCACGCCCGCAGGGGGCACACACCCCTTTGGCCACTGGCCCGAGGCAATCGAAGGAGGGGATGGTTCTAGTTTACTGTACTGCCAAACGGAAGGTGCTTCCGAGCAGTACTCTGTTTATAGTTAATAAGGCTCGTTTTTAGCTAGCATGCTGGACCCATAGATTGCTAGTGCAATCCCCCACCTGCCTTACAGTTTTTCTGTCGAATAAAGAGTGCGGCCATGCTGTTTTAAAACCAACATATGTCTCTGCGTCTCTTTGGGTGGTGCACCGACAAGTGAAATCCTTCTCTGAGTAACGTGAGTTCTGTATTATGTTAAAATGGAATGTGTGAATTTAAAGTTCATCTAACTTACACTAAAATTACAATGTGTAGAGGTTCATGTTATTTGCAATGCCCAGTTAATTCTTGTTACAGGATGCTGCCCCAGCATCCAGCTCTGAGTTCAGCAGCCTCCTTGGGATCCCAAAGTACCTTTCCAGGTGAGCTCACTAGCTCCCAGCCTGGCCTCAGTCTCTAGCACTCTCTGCTGCTCCTTGTTAATTTCAGGCTGACTGCCTGACTGCTCCCAACCATCTTGTCAGTTTTGGGTCAATTTCATGTTAGGCTGCAGCATTGCCCTCTCACAGTCCACCACTCACCTGCCCCACTGTGCAACACTCCTTCTCTGGCTACCTGCTGGTTCCTCAGCCCTCTAGCTCTTAAAGGAGCCACTCTCAAAGCCCACATGCAGGATGCGCACACCTGCAGCCCTGCTACAGTTCTCCCGCGGCAATTTCCCTAGGAAATCAGTAGTGCATCCATTGATCTATTAAATTTAATAATGGGTCCCTTAAGATCACGTGTCTTTGTGCTTGCCCCCCAAAAACTGAAAAGAAAATAATGTGGGCACGCAGCCCTGCAGGAATCTTCTGTGATCGCTGCCTTCCCATAAGATAATATCTCAACGCGAAAATCAGCATATGTGCAAGCAGTCTTAGTGGGGTAAATTGGCATTTTTATAGGTAAATCTGGCATTTTGTTGATTAAATGAATACTAAACCTATTGCAGAGATATTATTTATAGCAAATAGGGATGGGCGACCAGATCGCGGTTCGGGTTCAGCCGTTCGGTTCGGCTGCGTTCGGTTCGGCCGTTCGGTTAGTTCGCTGGGTTCGGGTTCGGCCATTCGGTTCGGCCGTTCGCTTCGGCCGTTCAGGAAATGTTGTTATGGGTGTTTTTGTTGTTTTTTATATATTTTTTTGTTTTTTATTGGGTTTGATATGGTTTTCTTTTGGTTTTTATTTGGTTTTTTTGTTTTTATATGGGTTTTTGTATTTATTTATTTTATCTAATATTATATATATCTATCTACACTAAATCTAACTGCTATTAACTATTCTAAATGCTATGAACTAAATGGATTATCTAATAAGTACACAG
>QEPC01003088.1:526109-561402 GCA_003113815.1 Sphenodon punctatus
GGGGGGCCACGATGGAGAGGGCATTCTCGGTGGTGGGACCACGGCTGTGGAACTCCCTTCCGGAGGAAGCTCACCTGGCCCCAAGCCTTTTAACATTTCGGCGGAACTGTAAGAGCTGGCTGTTTGCCCAGGCATTTGGGAGGGAGGGTGGGGAGGGAAGATTTTAGTCCCCCACCTATTTATTTATTTATTTATTTATGTCTAGCCCTGTTTTATATTTTATATTTTATATTTAATATTTGATTGTTTTAAAATGAATTTTAGTGTTTTTATTGTTGGAAGTCGCCCCGAGCTGCGTTGCAGGAGGGGCGGGGTATAAATTTGAAAAATAAATATAAATAAATAAAATAAATACTAGAGAAGAGTCAACAAACCCACAAACACACCAGAGGTAACCCCCCCAGCCAACAACCCCACAACAACTAAAAACTCAACTTTAAAAACCAGCAACTTCGCAAAATAACTCATTCACTAGCACCAAAAACACAGACATAACCCTTAAAAAGTGAAAACCCAAAAAAGACAAAACTAACAATAATGTTCACAAACAAAATCAAGCAAACACAAATGCAAACACTTCCACACACCAGGTTGCACATGAAGCACCATGAAACAAAGCAACAAGAAAAAAAAAGAAAAAAACCACACAACAATACAAACAAAGCTCAAACATTGAACAAAAACCCCAACAGTTAGCAACAAAGGGTATTTTCAGACATTACAAGATCACACTCAACCACAGTGAACCACGGTAAATCCCGCAGCGGGGCCAAAGCGCCCTGAACGTCTGTTCGGCAGCCACCACCAGATGTTCACCACAGTAAATACCCACATGGTGTCAAAATCAACCACGCTTTCGGAGCTCCCCCTCGGACCATCTCCGAAAGCATGGTCAAAGAGATTCCTGACGGGAAACAACAAAAAGTAATGACTGGACGGCAACCACCAGCCGGAATCAAACAAAATAATTCCCAGCCGGGGACAAAGCATGCAGTGTCGCTGCCAGGCAACTAGCAACAACACAGGCACAGGAGGGAGATTTAAAGGGCAAACCACAGCAGGGAAACGTGGCGGGATGGAGCGAGGCGGAGGAGAGTGGTGGAAAAGAAAGCGAGGGAGGAGGAGGAGGCAGTGACGTTGGTGGAGGAAGCGCAGGTGGAGCAGGGGGAGGCGGTGGTCGCGCTGTGGATGGAGGAGGCGGAGGGACAACAGCAGCAGCAGCAGCCGGGACAGGCCACCCCGGGGACATCAGCCGAACCAGGGGAGGAGGCACCCCGGAAACAGGTAAGGGGAACCAAGGGAAGGGGAACAGGCAGCACAGGGGAACCAAAGGGGGGAAGGGGGCCCGGCTGGGCACCCAGCAGGGAGGAGGGAAAGGGGGCAGGTCGTGGGATGGGGGGGTAGAACCACACCCAACCATAACACACACACACACACACACACACACACACACACGCCGCACGTCCCACAGACATTGAAACGGGCCCAGGTGGCTGAGCCCCCAGAGGACACTGGCCCAGCCCAGGTGGAGGATGAGGAGGTGGAGGAGGAGGACCCACAGGGGAGATGGCCCTACCACCGGGGGGGTCAGTGGGGGTTGCAGGGGACCCGGGACTTCATCCGGATCTGGGGGACCCTAGAGTACCAGCTGGAGCTAGCGCTCAACCAGCGAAATGAGCATGTCTACGAGGACATAGTGCAGGAAATGGGGGCGGCGGGGCACCACCGGAGTGCCGCTCAAAGGTCAAAGAGCTGAAGAGGGGGTACAAGGCCATACGGGACAACAATCGGCGGTCCGGACATGGAGCCCGGACTACCCCCTTCTATGATGCCCTGGACCGCATACTGCATATGAAGGGCTCGATTGTCACCCCACGCTTCGTGGGGAGTGCCGTGGTCCAGGGCAGGGAACGGGCAGAGGTACCCCCTCCACTCACTGCCCCCCAGGAAGGCACATGCTCCAGGGCCCTGGACCCCCAGGAGGAACTCCCTGGGACCTCCGAAACCTGCAAGCACCCCCCGGACAGCAGCCCGGAGAGCCCCAACCCCCAGGCTGGGCAGGCGGAGTCCGAGGCCGGCACCCTCATCAACCTCAGCCAGTGGTCCCAGGGGGAGCACACCAACACAGAGGGGTTGGCCTCAGAGGGATCGGAGACAGACACAGAGGGTAAGCAAGCATCTGGGAGGGGGGAGAGACTGGAGGCCCGCAGGCAGGGGGGGATGCACAGGCCAGGGGCAGCCCCAGCCCCCCCCCACATGGCGTAAAGGGGGCCCGGGGCCCCGCCTGGCCACCCGGCTACCTCTACACCAACCACCCCCCCATTTGCCCACAGCGCACAGGATACTCCAGCACCAGAGACAGGTGGGCGAAGAGGCCGGTGCCGTGGAGCCCAGGCAGCAGGCAGAGGAACCAGATGAGGCACATGGACTGGGGGGGCCGGGAGGGGGACCTGGGACATGCAGAGCTGGTGAGAGGGGCCGGGGTGCCAGGGAGGAGGGGAGAAAAGGGGCCAGGCGACACCCCTGGGGGGCCACGGATACCCAGGCCCATCTCAGGGCCATGGGCGGGTGCCCGGGGCAGCAGGTGACTCACCTTTGTGTACCCTACAGGGCAACACGAACAGCCACAGTGACCCAGACCCATGCCCCCAGAACAGCGCATGAGGGAGTACCGGGCACGGGTCTGCCACCGGAGGGAGGACCAGGCAGAGGACATTGTCCGCACCTTGGAGGAACAGGGGGAGTGGATGATAGCAGCTGTGGGCCGGATAGAGGTGGCCATTGAGCGATCCCTGGAGCGGGCGGAGGTGCGGGACAGGAGGCTCCAGGCAGAGGTGCGCCTTGAGCGGAGGTGGGACTGCCGGGAGGACAGCAGGCAGGTGGAAGCGCTCGGGCAGTTGGAGCAGGCCATCACAGGGATGGTGCGGGAGCACTCAGCCAAAATGGATAGGTCCCACAATATCGGCACCTCCCTGCTCCTGCACGCGGGCACCATGTGTGCATATGTGATGGCAGCTGCCCCAGCGGGCACCCTGCCTGCCCAGGGTCCCATGCCTGGCCCTTCAGCGCCCCACCCATCCACACAATCTTATCTCTCTCTCTTACACACACTACTCTCACACACATGCTCTCACTTCTCTCTCACACACATTCAAACACACATGTACTTATTCAAGCTCATACACACACACACACATTCAAACTAACTCTCTCTAGTCTCTCACACTCACAGTCATTCAAACCAACTCACACGTGGTCATGCACACACACTCATTCAAACTTACGGGCTCACACACACTTACTTCAGTCAGCCCACCCCCCATGCCTACACACACCTACTGCTGTCTGCAGCCACCTGGCCTACCGCGCTGCTGCTCCAGATTGTGCAAATGCAGAGCCAGCTGTTTTCTGTATATAGCATGCTGAGGCTACATTTCCCAGCATGCAAGATCCAGGAAATGACTGGCCCCGGCATACACATGCACGTTCACACAGAGCAGCAGGAGACTCAGCTACAGGCAGCCTACAGCAGCATCAGCATCATGGGTGGGTGGAGCAGGCAAACGGTGCTACGGTGGGGTGGGCAGGGCAGGGCAGGGCAGGGCAGACCAGCAGTGTTGTACCCAGGCGGGCAGGTGGTGGGGCAGTGGTTGCTCCTACCCCACCACCCAGATACAGCCCTAGTTGACCTTGAGACATCCAACCAGAGATGTCAGAGAGACTGTCAGTAATACAAGACTGGATGGAGGGGGAGAGCATGGGAGTGGAGAGTTAGATTTGCATGTCATCAGCATACAAAAGGGAGAAGAGAAGAAGGTCCAGGACAGAGCCTTGGGGGATTCCCACAGAGAGGGGAAGCAACGCAGAGGAGGTATTAGCAAGAGAAACATTGAAGGAGCGGTTCAAGGGATACAAAGAGAACCAGTCAAGAACAAAGTCCCGGAAACCAAGGGAACATAGCAAATCCAGGAGGCAGCCATGTTCGACAGTGTCAAAGGTGACAGAGAGATCAAGGAGCACAAATGTGGAGTAGAGGCCCTTAGACTTAACTAAGAGAAGGTCATTGGTGATTTTGGTAAGGGTAGTCTCAGTCAAGTGGAAAGGTTGGAAGCTTGATTGAAGGGGGTCCAGGGAGGAATTAGAAGAGAGGAAATCAAGACAGTGCATGTACACAGCCCACCCGGGAGCTTGGAAGTGAAGGGGCAAAATGGGGCAATAACTCGAAGAGTGGGAGGGATCAAAAGTGGCCTTATTAAGGATAGTAGAGACAGTGGTATGTTTGAAAGCCAATGGAAACGACCCAGTAGAGAGTAGGGGTGGGACATCAAGCCAAATACCTGCTACCGGTTTCCCCGGAAGGCCTAGAAAGCACTGAAGCCGGCAGCCACAGCCAGCGCTGAAGCCCCTGGACTGCCGCCGCCGCTGCCCGGAGCGCCAAAGGTAGGCGATCCCTGGGTGGGGAGGTAGGGTGATTCCTGGGGTGGGGAGTGTTAAACCACCCCCCACCCTAGGGATCACCCTAGTACCACCTAGTACCACAGTACCTACCTGCTGGTGTGGGCTCTAGGTCACCGGTGGCGGCCCGGAGCCCACACTAGCAGGGACTTTGGGGGAAATTTTTTTAAAAAAAAATCCAGGCTGGGCAGGGTGGGTGGGGGGTGTCCCCCTTCCACACGCGCAGCCTGGACTGGGGAGGGAAATTGTTTGGGGGGCTTTTTTGTTTCTTTTTTTACATTGCGGCCATTCATTTCAATGGCCACAATGTAAAAAAATCCGGCACGGGGGATCCGGTATCGGTACTCCCAAATACCAGAGTAATCCGATACTGCCAGTACACCAATATACCGGCAGTATCGGATACCGGATGATCCGAACTTCCCACCCCTAGTAGAGAGCGAAAGATTGATGATGTACAGCAGAGAAGGCACAGCAGTGGGGGCAATCACAGGAGGGAAGAGGGGATTGGTTAAAAATAACCAACAAACTAATAATAAGCATGGTAATAAACCATTAACCAATAAACATTAAATAAAAACCAATTACCAAAAAGCAATAACCAAGGTAATAAACCAATAAGCACAGTCTAATAAACCAATAACCAATAAACACGGTAAATGCCAAATCACAGTAAACATGTCACATAGTAAATCGTGATGCTGATACAAGCGATAAATGGCAAAAACCCACGGTAACCGGTAAACATGGTAAACAATAAATGGTAAATTGCAGTAACCAATAAACTGAGTTTCGTCCAAGATCTCGATTGGGGTTCAAAAAACCTGCAAAATCTTGGCAGCAATTCTTGATTCCCAGAAAACTTGTTTCAGCACTAGTTTCTACCCCTATGCTCACATTGAAGAAGAGTATCTCTGAGAATATCCCTTTCCCAGGAGATGGGTACAGGATGATGAACTGAATAGAACCAACTTATCTGCTCCCTAGGGGCATGTGGGGGACCATTTGAGTATGAACAGGCCCTTCTTTGTAATGTTAACTTTGACTAGCTCTGTTGCTGCATACGTGTCCTTGGGATTAAGATAATATGGCTCATCTGCTAATGGTTACATTTTATTCAAAACTTGTCTGATTTAACTCTTTACTCTCATGTATACCACGACTCCCTTCAGTATTTTGTTTCAGAGTTCCTTCTCCTTAAACGTATATCCATATATGCCTATGCTCCTACAGTAGGGCTTCATTCTCTCCATCCCTTAGCCTGGCTCTTGCACTGGATTTAAGCTCCCTTCCATGTCATTGTCTCTTTTTTCTTAAAAATAATTCAAACAATTCCTTGAGGCATTTAAGCCTGTCAATGGCTTATATCCAAGGACTGAAAAAAGTATTCATTATTGAAAGGTTATTTTTCTGACCTACTAATTACCCAGACATAGTTTATCACCACAAATAACTGTATTTGTTCATTTTATTCATTTTGAAAAGAAACTGAAAGGGGTTCAGTTGCTTTTCTGCACCTTGGTGAAGCAGGTCCCTTTCAGTTTCTGGGATCAAGTGGAAATTCTACTGGGTTTGAGAGGATGGGGAATTACTCCTCTTTATTTCTAGTAATGACTCTTTTGTTCAATCAAATAGACATATATTCAATAATAGCAGAACAATTAACATACCAATTATTAAAGAGACACTTGCATTCAACATATGATCTCACCTACTCTGACTACTTCAAATACATACAATTCATATATTCTTACTTGATCAGAGGTCAACGGTCTGGTTCCAGAAGGAAGGCAGGTAGGGGGCCCAACGATGCTGAGAGAGAGCGAGCCTAACTGTGGCACGTTGCAGGACCTCCTAAGGATAAGTCCCAGAGAGGGCCAAATCACCGAGCTCATCGGCACCCTGATAAGGACTAGCGACCGAGTACCGTGAAGGGCAGAGAACTGATCCAGAGGCTGGCCTTATATACAAGTTTCCCTTATTACTTATCCATGTTAAGGGGCTGTCTGCCTCTTACTCCAGAATGTTCCCCCTTATGACTATCCATGATTGGGGTCCTTCTGCTTAGTCATTGGTGTGGGGGTTTGCCCTGACCAATAGGGTCTGGTCCACCCCTCCTTCCGGAGGGGAGGGCCTGACTCTTTGGCCCTGGGTCGCCCACACCCTTCTTAGAGGCATCTGGTTGTCTGATAAGGCCATCTTTTCTTGCTCGTATAGTTTAACTCTGTTATCAGTTTCTGACCTTCCTTTTTGTCCCTCAGTGTTCCTATGAGTTATAAACTATTCAGATGTTTTGGGAACACGAGGTTTCTGCTCACTCTCAAGCATCATTTACTTCCTCTGACCAATTTGACCATCTTGCTCCTAACACTTTCTGTTCTTTTAAATGAATGAATGAATACATGTACTAAATAATGTCTTACCTAATTTCTAACAGTCTTCATAGTTCTAAATAACAACTACAATGGCATACACAAAAGTTACATTCAAAGTGTTACATACTTATAAATCCAGTGTATACTTTTGGTTACATTTCAACAAAGAGTGAAATACAGTAACATTCAATGTCTGTTCTGGCACACTTGTGTCAGACGAAGCACTTCTGGTTTGGTTACATTGTAGCAAGGAAATTAGCATATCTGTTAGGCTCATGTCATATCATAACAATTTAAGAGCTAAATTCATGACCTGACGACAGACTAAGGTTAAACCAAACATTGCTTCATGAGCATTCAGCATCCATAGTAGGAATAGGAAAGGAAAGGGAAAAAAGTCAAACCAGACAGTTTCAATTATGATACCACGGACTTTCACCAAAGTTTTATTTCCCACTCATAACCTTCAAGGTAATGTACATGGATGGATCAATGGGATCATTTGTGGTACAGGGAGTGATGTCTAGCTAGATCAACAATAGTATACAGCCAGAGGTGCAGCGGGTAACGCATTTGCTGGCCGGGGGGGAAACCTGCATTTTGGGACACCCACAGGGATACCCAACAGGTTTACCCAGCCATCATCAGCTGCCTGGATGACTGAAAATGTAGGTCTTTCTGGAACTCAATGGGAAACTCCTGCCTCCATGTGCTCCCCAGGCTGACGCACCCACCCAGTTGCACCACTGTTCCCACGTTCCTCTGGCCACTACTCCCCACAGCCCAGCCCCCTACTCAGCTGAGCCAGGCAGCACACCATAGTCCCCATAGTGACTCAGGCCTCTTCTATTGAGCACAACCTGTGTGCACCCCACTATGGGGACTGTGACATGCTGCCCAGCTCAGCTGAGCAGTGGGCTGGGTGGATTTGATAGGCACCCTGTTAAATTTGGGGTGCCCTAATCTACCCGTATGCTCCCCAGGCTAACTCTCTTGCCTGGCCGTACTGCTGCTTCTGCTGCTCCTCTGGCCCCATGTGCACCTCCGCTATGGGGACTCTGGTACACTGCCCAGCTCAGCTGAGCAGCAGGCTGAGCCAGAAGAAGCACCTGGAGCAGCAACCGGAAAAGCAGCAGAAGCAGCAGTGCAGCCAGGCAGGTGAGTCTGCCTGGGGAGCGCATGAGGGCAGGAACTCCCAGGCATGCAGGGACACTCCTCAGGATGACTCACCCAGCCAGTTGTACCACTGCTCCCACTACTCCTCTGGCCTTGTACGCAGCCTTGCTTTGGGGACTGTGGCGCATTACCCAGCTCAGCTGAGCAGGAGGCCAGCCAGGGGACGAGCAGGAGCAACTGCTGGAGGAGCAATGGGAGCAGCAACGCAGCCAGATGGGTGAGTCAGCCCACAGAGCACATGGGTAGCCCTTTGGATTGTGTTTGGGCACCACGAGATTGATTAGGGCACCTGAAATTTAACAGGGTGCCTGTTTTTCCAGATACCCTCTTTCAGCAATATACACAACTTTGCTATCAAATCAGCATAGCTAGAAAGGTGAGACAGTATTTGCTGCAGTTTCAGTGGTATAGTTCTTCCCTTCCCACTTCAACTACTTCTTTTGAGTCACTCAGTCAAACTCTCCCCAGAGTGGGAGTTTATTTTGCTGAAATATGACAGGGAGAGTTTAAACAATTTTCAGTGCTTCTAGGCATAAAATCTGCTGTCAGTTCTTCCACTCTTGTTCTCTAACTACAGAGCTTGGTCTTTTAGCAGGTTGCTTTTAAGTGGAGGAGATAAAAGCAGAGTGAGACCTTTGCCAGTGTGAGAAAGCCCTCTTGTATTGACTTGGGTGCTGATGTGCTCTTTTGTTTTACTGTAGGGGTTTCCAGTGGCTTTGGGAACAGCAAGCAACAGTGGCAGCAGAGGCCATAAAAAGTAATCACATGCTTCTCCAGCTTAGCTTTGTATCTTACTGTAAAACATGCAATCTAAAGAAATGGCACTTGCAACAAAGGTTGTAAACATCAAAATCTCTTTCATTATTATCCCTATTTCATTAAATAGCTTTGGTCCCATCCATAGACCATGCAGCTCCTGCCACAGTGTGCACCAATGTGTGAGGGAAACATTGCACATACTGGGGATATGAGCCAATGGGGCTTACCTGGGAGGTAGGAAGGGGAAGGGGGAAGAGGATTGATAGTGCAACCACCCACAGCCAGCCTGAGTCCACCACCACATCTCTGCATATGCCAAATTTCCCTGCTGCTGCAAAGCTCACAGCCCTCTCCCAAGGAGAGGTAGAGGCACGACTGCGGTGGTGGACCTGGGCAGCAGCGGTAGCCTCAGAGCGCTCTTCCCCTCCCTGTCTCCCAAGCCAAGCCCCTCTCTCCCCACTGGGAAAGAGCTGTGAACATAGCAGCATCTGGGCAGCATAGTAGAGTAGTGGTGGCAGGCTGGCAGCACCTGTGCAGGCCGTGGTTTGGGATATTTAATTTGCGGCTTTAAAGAATGCACGACTGGTGATGATGCACACCCAGGCGTGTATAAACCTTGCCCACTGCACTTTTCATAGGTGCATTATTTCAAGCCATGAGCGCACGCCGCTTGTCTAAAAGCAGCCAAAGTTTCCAGAATAGGGCTGCGTTCCCACCTGCAGCGGCCGTGGCAGCAGAGGGAGGGGCAAGGGAAGACACAACAGCGTGGAGGAACTGGTCGACAGGTGAAGAGCCAGTGCTAACGGAGATCTGCCACGGCTTCTTTCGCACATGTCAGGGCAGGATTTTGTGCCTGACGTGTAAGAGAAGCCGCAGCAGATCCCCGTTTGCACTGGCTCTTTCCCCGTCGGCGGGCTCCTCTGCGCTGCCATATTTTCCCTCCTGCTGCCGCCACTGCCACCACAGGTGAGAACACAGCCTCAGAGACTCTGACTGCAGGCTGGGAAGGTGAGATTCAGACAACAGGGTGTGAGTAACTGCCATGGCAAGAGGAGAACAACATCTTGTGCTGAAGGGAAACAAAGAATACTGTCAGTTATATTATGGAGGAAGACTGAGACTGGCAATCGTGTCCAAGCACACAGTGATTCAGCTATAAAATTGTGGCATTCTCTTACCCAGATTTCCCAACTGTTTTCTAAGCTCTTCCAGGTATTTATTCATCATTTTATAATGTGAAATGGTAAATGAAATCACTCCTTATTGCCCAGACAATACAGCGAAATCCATTACTTATGCATAGAGCTGAAATTACTATTTGCCACCAGTATCTGGTATAAGGGCCTTATACTGAATAGTATCTACGTAGCATCTGGTGAATGTACGATTAACTCCATTACCATTACCGCATTACCAGGAGGTTTTGTTGTTTTCTTTTGGCATGGGGGTTACTCCCTGCCTACAGATCTGGTTTGGTTATGCAGTAATGTGGTCATCAATAATGCAGTAACTGGTAATATTCAATATTTCAGTTTGGCAAAAACCAATTATCTATTTATTTATTTAGATTTATATCCCACCTTTTTCCACAGGCTCAGGATGGCTCACAATATACAAAAATATAAAGGTCAATAAAAGCATATAAAGTTCCCATTAAAATCATTCTCACACACACACACACACCCTTCTAAACCCTACCCCCCGCCCACTAACAGCCCAGCCAAATAAACAAATCTTACATTGTCTTCTAAAGCTGCTTGGGCTTCGGTCAAACCTCCAAGAGAAGGGAGTTCCAAAGCTGCGGGGCAGTCACCGAGAATGCCTCTCTGTGGACCTGGGTTGTCTGGATCTAGTGCTCTGATGGAACTTGCAAGGGGGCATCCCTGGCTGACCTAAGGGAGAAGGCAGTCTCCTAGATATATAGGACCCAAGCCGCTGAGGGCTTTATAGGTCAAAATCAGCTACGGAATAACCACCAAAATAACCAGAATGCTGGATATTAACCATGGATATTTTCTTGCTATCCATTTCAGCCGTAGTTCTGCAAATGTAGCCCCAGAGCAGGGACTCTCAGAAATGTAATTGTTTGACCCTGTTTTGTGACTTAAATACAGAGCCATGATCCCAGGCAGCAACAAAGAAATGCATAGCGTAGCAAATATCAGTTGGCTCACAAGTCCACCTACAGAGGGTATATCCCCAGTTCAGATCCTGACCCACACTTTGAAAAACACTACTCTAGAAGCTACTTGATTGTGTGAACACATGGGACTTTTGCTTTTGACAAACCTATATAGCCTTCTGGATTCTTCCTCCCTCCCTTCCTTTCATTCCATATATACACTTTGAACAGCAAACATGGCATCTCCATGGCCACCAGTTCATATTTCTTCTCCAGCCTGCTTACCAGGCTGCTGAAAAACATTAGTCCCTTCTCGTACAATAGGAATCTACCTCCACCTCCGAAACAGCCACTATAGGTTACTGAATTCTGGTTCTAGACATAATCTTCTGACACTAGCCTATGAAAACCTACAATTGTCCTAACGATCTATGAGAATCTGTGGCAGAACATCACAAGAGGACCAGGAAAGTGCACTATCTCCAGCAGTGAAGACAACAATAAAACTACATTCAGTAAATCATTTAAAAGAGATTAGTGCATTTCCCCAAATCCTCTTGACCAGTCACAATCATCTAACAAAATGAAGTGTGAGGTAAAGCTCTCCTTAAATCATTAGTAATTACACAATGCCAAAACCTTTCTCCCAAAGTCTTCTCAGCACCTGTTGCTTGAAGCCAGATCTGGTTCCTATCAAAAGTGGTTTACAAAATCAGCTGCTTAAGGTCAACATCATCATGTAAATGGGAATTTCTCCAGTGTCATAGACATAGCGTAGCTTGGCCCATATCCACTATCTCCTGCCTGGGACCAGCATATGCAACGCGTTCTACGTGGGGCTGCCCGAGAAGCTGGTCCGGAGGCTGCATCTGGTGCCCATCTCCTTACTGGGGCAGGCCAGAGGGAGCACATGACACCTGTGCTCCAGGCTCTGCACTGGCTGCCTATAAAGTACCGGGTTAGGTTCAAGGTGCTGGTTTTGACCTTCAAAGCCCTTCATGGCCTGGGCCCTGCCTATCTGCAGGATCACCTCACTCCCCATGTGAAATGGGTGGCCACTGATGTGAGATCATTTTCGGTGGCTACTCCTGTGCTGTGGAATTCACTCCCGGAGGAGGCTCGGTTGGCCCCCACCCTCCTGTCATTTCAACATTTGTGTAAGACCTGGCTGTTCTGCCAGGCTTTTGGAGTGGGGGGTAGGGGGGTAGAGCTTGGGAGGGAGGGTGAGTTTTTATGATTTGTTTTTAAATTTGTTGATTTATTTTTAAATGTTTTATTGTTAATTTTTTTGTGTTGTTCACCGCCCCGAGCTGCCTTTGGGCATGAGGGGCGGGATATACGGTTTAATTAAATAAATAAATATGAATGTCAGCAGAATAGCAAGAGCAATACTATGGTGTAGTTGATTTTCATGTAGAGAGGCCACCTGGAGACCACTACAGCTGAGCACAATTTTACACATTTTAGTAACAGACCTGCCATTCCCTAAAACCATCGCCTTGGCCAACCCATTGTGAAACTGGGCAAAGTTGTATTAGACCAAGTCAATTCTTGCCAAACACAATCAGGATTTTCATGATCAAACTATCATACACCATATTTTACACCATTTCAGACACTGGGTATTTTCAGATGTGATGGGAACGATTGGCCCCGTCATGGAAACAACCTTCGGGATTCCCCGCCAGGATCAAAGTGGCATGTCCAACAGACGTGCTGCCTGATCCCGGCGGGGAATCTGGGGAGGGGGCGGGGCCACGTGATGCAACGCGCGGCCACACGGCCCTGCCCCTCCACGCTCCCCCAGCAGCCCACCCTCCCGGAGATGGGCAGGTGCTGTGACCAATGCGGTTGCCACGCCCGCCCACCCCGGGACATTGACCACAGCCTGGAATCGGCGGCCATGCTTGCTGCCGCTTCCGGGCCATGGTCAGCGGCCAGACATGATGCTGACATGCTCAACCATGGGGTTTTCCCGTGGTTGAGCGTGTCAATGTCACGTCTGTTTAGTGTGACACCGGGTATTCACCCCCATGAATCGCAGGGGGGAATCAGATTTACCACACTTCCGTCCCTTCTCTTGTGAGTAGGGATGGAAGCGTGGTAAATCTGATTCCCCCCCGTGATTCACAGGGGGGGGGGAACATCTGGCATAACACTAAACAGACATTACAGGATCGTGCTCACCACATAGGAATTGACCGTGGTTGAGCGTGATCTCGGAACGTCTGAAAATACCCACTGATAAGAACACATGAACAGGTGGAGCAGACACTACTTTGCCACGGTATCAAAGCCACATCTGCCATTTTTACATTTTGCAAAATTAAATTTGGAGCCCTATTCAAGTTAACCCAGATCTGTATTTTAAATAATGAACTGTTCTAGATTAAGGAATGATTTATATGGATGAGGGCCATGCTGTGCTGTCTATATCATACAAACAGCAGTATTTTTATACCATGGGCATAAATCAAATTGTTAATTAGATGCGCACATGTGGACACCAGCCCTTAATGTCATGCTTCATTGAGCAGGAAATGGCTGCATTTGTTATTAAGTTTCCTAACAGTGTTGAGTCTCCCCGACAACGTGATAGCCAATCACACTTATCTGACACAGAGAGAAAGGGTTAGGAGTCTCCCATTTAAAGTGGGGGCTGGGCACATCACAGGCACTCATATTGTCCTCCTCCTGCATATTATTTTAGTTAATTACTTTGTAGGAAATTGTATAGAAATATGCATCAGTCTTTGTGAATCATTCTTTGCCTACCTGTGCTCTGCTTATCACTAGCCAAGCTAGGTGAACATTGGGGAAAATATTCTGCAATACTTGTGTACCCCAAGCCAGCTGGTCAAGGTATTTACCTCAAGGTATTTACCCCCTTTGGATAGCACTGGGATGGTACCAATGTCCTGGGGGGTGTCTCGGGTTCAACTTGACAAAAAGATGGAGCCTCTTGTTTTTCCTGCTCACTGCTTACCACAATACCAAGTACTCTCTTTTTAACACGGTGCCTACAGCTGGGAGATAAATACGCTTCTGGAATACCTTAACTATCCCCCAGGAGTCAACATAAAACCAACCCAATAATGTCCGACAGATGCAGTTATACACAATTAAAAAATAATAATAATTAACACACCTTTGGATAACCAAAAACACACATTAAACTTTCTGAGAAGTTAACAAAAGATCACACACATACACCCTTAAGATATAAATAAGATCAAATTAATCCCCAAAGTTGTGTATAATATAGACCCCACTGTCTTTTGGGAATTGGGTTATGCCTTGTTTGCATTGGCTGGCTTAAAATGATCTGTTTGGGGATTAGACCCACTCATATTGCAGGCCCATTACTAACAATATTAGTAGGGTATACATTGACCAATAAGGTCTCTAGATTTTGTTGTCATAGGCAACTCATTGGAAGTGGGAAAAGTGTATTTTATGTAGAGGTGTTCCAGCCGTGTCAGAAAAGTCATGTTCCCAATCTGGTAAGTAGTCCATGTAGCTGCCATATTGGAATTCAAGATGGTTGCCACGAATTCAGGTTTTGATCAATATTTTAGCCCCCACTAGGGTTAGAAAATTAATTCCAATGACGAAACCAACATCATATGAACTAAGGAGATCAATCATTTTCTGTCATGGTAGCCATATTGGGTTCCAATATGGCTGACACATTCACATGTATGTATCGACTCTATGTAATTAAAAAACCTAGTAAACAATACTCTAATACTAAAACCTAACAAATTCACACCCTCATATTTTGGCAGTCCTCCAGGGAGAGAACTGTGCAGCTGGCTTGTGAAGCAGGAGAGAGCAGAGAAAAACTGGTGCCCTCTCCAGGCACTGTACCACTGACTTGTGGTCCACCTGGAGTAGGGCAGGCTCTCAGGGCCCAGGGCTCCAGCGCAGGCTTTCTAGCTTGCATTCACCTCACAAGTCTCAGGCTGGAATATATTCAAATTTATTTTATTTATTGATTTACATTTGTATGCTGCCCTTCCCATCAAGGCTTAGGGTGGCTTACAATCAATAAAAACATCTAAACATCCCCTTGCCACCTAACCCTTCCCCTAGCCTCCCACCCAACCTTATCCCTGCCTGCCAAACGTCTGGCCAAACAAAAAGGACTTACAGTGTTTCCAGAATATGAATAGGCTGAGGCTTAAACAAGGGAGATCCATAATTGTGTGGGAGCCACTGAGAGCACTGTTCTACATAGGGCTGAAACGCGCAGTGATTTTGCTGCTTCCAAAAATTCTTGCAATTGCAAGCACTAGGACATCTTGGTCCTGGTGTGATTTCCCAGCCAACAGTTTTAAAATGGCTCCTGGAAGCGGGGGAGGAGCACTTATAAGGCCCTTTTTACACAGACAGCACCTATGCATGAACACCTAGAAATCTGGGTATTCATGCATGGGTGCTGCCCGTGTACATCCTGTGGGGATGGGGGTGCACAGTCCTGCGCATCCCCACGCATGGAGCAACCAGGGGAAACAGAGGTTGCTCCATGCATGGGGATGCATGGGTGGGGGGTGCCCCTGTTCATCAGCACCCATGTGCCGCCCACACTGTGGGGTGCACACCAGCCCCACACAGCCGCGGCCTGTGTAAAAAGGGCCTACATTTCAATGGCTGACTGCGTGCTTCCCACATACACTGCCAAACAACTGGGAGGAAGCAGCCTTTGAATGCCACCTGATGGATTGTTCAAAGGCACTCCCTCTCACCAGCACTTCTCATCTGAGAAGCGCTTGGGGGGCAAGCACCCTCAAGCCCCATAACCTCCACCCCCATGCTCCCCAGGCTGACCACCTCACTACCAGGCTAGGGCTCCTACTCTCCCAGTCACTGCACTTTGCTCCTTTCCTGGCTCGCTCACTGTACAGCTGAGCCTGGGGACTTCCTCACTGGGCTTTTTCTGAGTAGGCAGGGGAGTGGGGAGCCCTCTTCCCACCAGCGTGCAACCCCCTAATGGGTCCCCACTCCCAGGGGGACTGATATCAGAGGTGTGCGCTAGACCCACGCACACCTCTGATATCAGACCACCTGGGAATGGGGACTATTCAGGTACCATTTAGGGCTTTATAGGTCAAAACCAGTACCTTGAATTGTGCCAGGAAAGTTATTGGTAGCAAGTGCAGATGGTGGACCACAGGTGTAATTAGAGCTGAGATGGAACAAGTGTTCCCATTCTGAAGGGAAATATCGACTTTTTTGGGGAGTTTGCAAGTGTCTGTCAGTATTCTGCCAGTTTCTGGTGATTCTGCACATTTTGCCTCTTTTTTGGTCATTTTCATCACTTTCCAGGACTTTTCATCACTTTGTTGGAATTTTACGACAGTTTTACAGCACTTTTCCAGTAATCTCCAAAACTTCCCTGGTACTTAGCCAGCACGTTTTTGTTTCCACAGTCCTGTTGATATTCACACAGGGCTTTGGACCAGTCCTGTAGCAGCCCCGTTCAACTTGCAAAAAAGTTATTAAATTATTAAAAATGGCAAAACCAGCATGAAAGCCAGCAAGTTTCCATGTTGCACAAAACTTGGAGAATGCCCTGCTTCCAACAGAAACAGAATGCTGAGATTTCTCATTTCAGGCCTAGGTGTATTGTGCTCCTGGAGCATGCCACCAATAGAAGATGGGGCACCACATTCTGCACCAACTGCAGCTTCTGAACAGTCATCAAGGGCATCCCATGTAGAGTGCATTGCAGTAAGCTAGCCTCAAGGTTACAAAGGCATGGATGACAGTGGCCAGATCTGAAGATGATAATCAAGGTTGCAGCCTCACCAGTTTTTATTGGTGAAAATTGCTTCTCATCTCCACCGCAACCTGTCAATCCTAGTGCAGCAGTGAATCCAAGAACACCCTAAGACTGCGAACCAGAGTGACCAAAGAAGGCTGGACCTCATAAATAAAAAGGGTCCCTATGTCTCCCAGATCACACAGCCACCGACTATCATTACTTCAGTCTTGTCTGGATTCATCTTCAATTAGCTTGTCCACATACAGTGCCCAATGGCAGTCAAGCACTGAGACCACAGGATATGGGTCAGATGAAAAAGACAGATAGAGTTGGGTATCATAATTGTACTGCAGACACTTCACTCCAAGTCTCTGTACAACCTCACCCAGGGGCTTCAGATACACATTGAACAGGAGTGGGGACAAAATGGAACCCTGCGGAACCCCACAAGAGAGATCCCGAAGGGATGATGAGCCACTGCCCATCACCATCCTCTGGGTTCTCCCAGCCAGGAATAAGAGGAACCACTCAGGAGGAGTCCCACAAACCTCTGCTAGGTCACGCAGCCATGCCAACAACACCCCAGGATCAACTGTATCAAATACCACTGAAAGATCTAACAAAATCAATAGGGTACAATTTCCCTTGTCAATTGCTAAATGGAGGTTGTCAACCAAGGCCACAAGTGCAATCTAAGTGACATGCCCAGGACAAAATCCTGACATGGGTCCAGGAATCCAACAGCACAGAGGTGCACCTGAAGCTGTGAGGCAACCACCCATTCAATAGCTTTTTCTAAAAAGGGAAGTTTAGAGATTCCCTAAAAAGGGAAGTTTAGTGATAGCTGGCAGGGGACTCAGGGGAATCAACATCAAGAGATATATATATTTTTGGCAGGGGCCAGAGAACCTCAGTTTTCAGGCAGTCAGGCACCTGACCCTCCCAAAAGGAGTAATTGACAACCCCAACCAGCAATGATCCCAAAGTCTCCCAGCTATCTTTCGACTGCTAGGTATGGATCTAATTCACAAATGGTCACCCACATCACTACAATTACAACTTCCACATTGGTGGGAGAAACTGATTTAAGTCAATCCAAGAAAACTAGACAAGACCCAACTTCAACACCACCAAACTCTGACTCTGCACCAGCAATTCCCAAGTCGAGTCAAACACGAGCAACTATCTGCCAAGTAGGTGGCAAACTCGTCACAGCAGGCATCTAATGACGCTAATTCCACCTGGAAAAGCCAGGATTTAGCAGGCTATTCACCATCCAGAAAAGCTCCACTGGATGGCATATTGCAGATACGATGGCGGCAGTGAAGAAAGCTTTCTTGGCCACCACCACAGCATAGTCCTTCAAAGCCATTGGGCACCCCCCAAGCCTTACATCCTGGAGAAAAATTGGCCATGGAGGCAGTCAGGGTAACCATCCTACCCCTATACCCTTGCCCCCCGCCATACAGCCCCCCACACCATACTCCCCATCATGGCACAAACCTCCTACCCACCCCCCACTGGTACACCCCCTTCTGACCACAAGGTTGTGGTACAAACCCCCACCCCCATTTGCCCATACCCTCTCTCACTGGGGGATCATGGCATAACCTTTCTCCCCCGCCCCTCCTCTGCCCCCATCTCACCAGGGGAGAGAGCAAGATTGTTCTTGCAAAACAATCCAACTTTACCTTCCTATGTACATGGATAGACACTAGCTGGAAGTCTGCTGAGGCACATGGGTATGTTCTGTATGAACTGCTTACAAGATCTAGCTTTTGGCCCTTAGTTTTGCGTGGGATCAACAGAATCCTGCATACGAAATCCTATTGGCTCCAGTGGAACTTTCATATAGTAGGTATGTTCTGCCAGGTCCCAGTGCAAAAATGCCCCCAGAAAGTACAAATAATATAAATTAGAACAGACACGAATATGAAATTCCATACTTCCAAATATTTCACACATTTTAGATAGCCCACTGAATATCTGAAAGAACATTTCTCACCAAAATGATACGTACATACTCATTTATTTGTATATTTCAGTTTGGGCAATTCATTCGTTTTGGTATTCATTCAGTACTTCATGTTGGTCCTGTTGAGCACTATTGTGCAAAAGTGTCTGAAATACCAAAAGGATACAAATAACCAAACAAAATATTCAAAATGAAGATTCCTTCCAGGAAATGGATAGGAAGCAAATTGTATCTGGTTTAATTGGAAATCATTTGAATGGAGTAAGTTCTTAGAATTCTATATTTTCTTGAATAATTTGTTTCAGCACAAATCTACTCATGGATTCCAATTTTTTTGTCAGATATTCTTGTTCTTATTTTGTAGTTTGCCATCTGTATTTTCATGGTGTGTGTACTGTGGAACTATGAACACTCACAATGGTGCTGCAATGACTATTTTTTCTTATGCAGTTACATTTTGATATATAAAAGTATTCAAGGGAAAGAAAGGAATATGCAGAAATTACTCTCGCATGAGAGGAAATCAAATAATTACCAAAGAAGGAGGGGAGGCAATAGGGAATCAGAGTCAAAAGAATTATTTTGCATTCAGCAAAGATGTTGTGTTCTGTTTCAACATTGCATCCAGTATGTTTTCCCCCAGTTTTTCAATAATTTTGAAATAATTCCATAGAATGCATTGTCAGCATTTTCTGAATTGCATATCCCCTAATATACATTTTAGGCAACAATCCTCAAAACCACTTGCCATTATTTATGTCTTTAAATCTGATACATTGTCCTTTCCCTGAGGTTCAGGGTGGCGTAAGAGCACATAAAAAGTACATTAAATTCTTTAAATCCCCCCTCCCCAACCCTAAAAAAATGTCACCCAACCCCTAACTCTGCCTGCCAAATGCTTTGCCAAAAAGAAAAGCTTACATCGTTTCCAGAATATGTTCAGGCTTGGACTCTGATGGACCTCCAGGGGAAGGGAGTTCTATAACAGTGGAGCAGCAACTGAGAATGAGAATGCCCCTCTGCAGGCCCTTGTTGTACACACATGATTGGCAGGTGGTACCCATAAGAGGGCATGCCCAGCTGATCACAAGGATCATGGTGGAGCATGATAGGAGAGGTGGTTTTTTGAGATCTATGGGGACCAGGTTGTTTATGGCTTTACAAGTCAAAACCAGCATCTTGAAATGTGCCCAGAAATGTGCTGCGTACCTGGTGCTTTACAGAACAATGAGATGGACGCGGTCCCTGCCTATGGCTTACAATCTAAAAGACTTGGGGGAGGGGGGACAAGGAGAGGGGACATAGGGAGAGACAAAGGACAAAACATTTAAGTGGATGCAAAGTCTCAGGTGCACGTGCTTGGTTTGGTTGCAGTTAGGGAGGAGTCAGGGGGAGGGCAGACAGTAAATATTGAGAGGAAAGTTCTAGCAAGCGTCGGGAAAGGCGGCGAGGAAGAGGTGGGTTTTGAGGAGGGATTTGAAGGAGCGGAGGGAGGGGGCAAGGCGGATGTGGGCAGGGAGGGAGTTCCAGGCATGGGGGGCAGCGAGTCTTCAAAGGACAGGTGTCATGTGCTCATGGTGATGCACCCCTGAAAGGAGCTGGGCTTCTACATTCTGCACCAGCTGCAGCTTCCAAACAGTCATCAAAGGCAGCCCCATGCAGAGCATGTTGCAGTAGCCTAGCTTGAAGGTTATGAAGGTGTGGAGAATGGTGGCCAGATCCAAATCAGAAACAAAAAGCCAGACTCCTTATGGTGAAAATCACTCCTGACCACAGACACAACCTGATACTCCAGGCACTATGGAGTAGTTCTGTTGAAGTCATAGTTGTAGTCTTACTCCAGAGTAAGAGGCTTGGGAATTTCAGCTTCAGTGGGGTTTTTGGAGTCCAAAAATTTATGAATGAAGGAGTAGTGCTGTGTTTTCAATGGGTGTTTTTGCACACATATCTCCTGGATGTTTGCTGTTACATCCTGAACTTTCTGTGTGTCTAAATCACTCACCCAGATCTTAAACATCTGGTTCTTTGGACTTCTGCATAGAACTTCTCCAAGAACTTTTGTGTGTAAAACGTTCTCCTGGTAAACTGCTTTGCTCCAGGCAGCTGTGGTCACTTGGTTTCCATGGCAGCCTGTCCTGTCTACAGCTGTGGCTACTTTAGGCTGCCTCAGGGCAGTGTGTGTGTGAAAAATGCATCCGGAACTTACTTTTGGACTTGTAAACCCAGAAGATTGAAAAATCTGGAACTTTAAGATGTGTGTAAAAATGGCCAATGTTGTGTGTATTGCCATATTTTTTGTTAGCGTCACAAGGAAGTGCCCATTCTTCTCATTTGAAGAAGCAGAAGACCATCATGTTTATTGCTGGGGCTGTTTTGTAGGCCACCACCTGCAGTCAGTTGTGGTCACAGCTGTAGAGGCCACAGCAACAGTCATGGTGACCCTGTGTTGCCAGGGCCACAAGTGTTGTGGTCCCTTCAGAAGCCGTGGAAATGCAAGGTCTCTAGTAGGTGCAAGACCATGGGGCAATAGCCCCATTTGTCCCAGCCTAAGGCCAGCTCTGTTGGGTGATACATAACACACAGTAACCAGTGGGTTACATCCCTGGACAAGGGACATCCATCTGAAGCATTTGAAGCATACAGTCATTCATCCAGGCAGGAAATTGGAGCAATGATATCGAGTGTATGCAATCAGCTAAAGCAAAACATTATGATTTGTGAATCCATTTGTATAAGAGGATTCAAAAATGCTTGGACTAAATCATGGAGGATAGAATCATTGCTAGTTATTAGCCAAAACACCAGCGGAGGCAACCTCATACTCAGGGTGGCCCTAACCTTCTGTTTGCCAGAAGTCAAGCTGGGACTGAATAAAAGGGAATGGATTGTTCCAAAAGTGCCCTGTTCTGGTTTGCCCCCTTTGAAACACCTGGTAAAAACAATTCAGACAGTGGCCAGTGCCAAATCCCTGCCCCAGCCGATGGAGTGCCAACACAGCTGCTACTTGTTGGGCTGGCAGGGAAAGCTGAACAAATGTGCAGCCTCCTCTGCAGCTGCCACCTCTCCCCCTGCCCCGGGTTAGGCTGAGAACTGAACACAAGGGCAGGACTCCAGTAGAAAAGAAACAGATGCTATCAGCTGGAAGTAGAATCAGGCCCAGGAGAAGCCATGCCAGCTGGCAGCAGCTGGCTAATGCAGCCAGCTGGAGCAGCAGACTCTCCTCCTGGGGTCTCGCCAGCTACAGCAGCAACCTCTCCGTCCGGGGTCACTCCTCCTGGCTGCTGCGGATTCTCTGGGGCCCAATCCATGCCACCATCATGGTACTTGTCCATGGACCTCACGACGCAGCAGGGCTGGGTAGCACCTAACAGATGGGGACACACATTAGCCCAGATTAGCCCATCTGGGTGAACTTTAGCCCGCACCATGTAACCAACTTGCTTCAGACAACACATCCAGTAGCACCTGGCCGCCTGCCATAAGGCGGAAGTGTGTGAACATCTGCCAGCCACCAAATTGATGGGCAAGTGACTCGTGGCATACTGTGGGTTATTGTCGACTACTGTCTTGTTTCTTTTCACTAGGTGCTGTGATGTATAGGGGAAGGAAGGGGAACACAAGAGGCACGCGCACACACTTCACACACTCCCTTACCTCGTGGCAACAGCCTTGGCTTCTTAAATGGTCCTTCAGGATCTTATACGGCCTTTGGGATATACATCCCCAGCCTAGATCATCATAGGGTGAGCACAAAGCCCTATAGCTCAGGGAACCACACTCGCATGGGGATGTAGATACAAAGGACAAGGTGGTGGAGGAGTGACGGATGGGAAGTGGATGCCCCAAGAGAGGGATAAGAGACAGGGCCTGCACACCAGACGGGGACCAGGTTGCGGAAGGAGGGGGGAAGGGCACATACATACCACCACTCACACTCTGAGAGCCCCACACCGTACCCACATGCTCACACACTCACCCACGCATTTGCTTCCACCACGCACTCACTTCCACCACGCTCTCGTAGAACACACTGCAATGACAAGCACTCCAAACCAAACTCTCAAAGTGGGGCCGGTTTCACAGGCACAAGGCTCTGATCACCAGCAACAGCAACAAGATCAGGAGCTGCTTTTATACATTCTTAATTGCCTGCCCACGCTGGCATAGGCACTCTGAGCGCCGGCGCTGTGAGGCAGGGGGCATGGTCATGTGGGACAGCTGGGGCGGCGCAGTCGAGATGCGTATTTTGCCTTCCGGCTGTGTTGGAGCCGGGGAGGCATCCCTACCCACAGGGACTCCCCCTGCTGGCCCTGCGAGCTCCACTTCCTGTTCTACCAGAGCTGGTGGCGGGTATGCCGGCGACGCGACCGTGGCACTAGATGAGGCTGCATGATCCGCCTCTGGGGTCCACCCCCGCCGGGGCCCCAACCGGGTTCCCAGGAATCCTCTCCCCCAAGCCCTGAAGCCCTAGCCCCAGGACCTGATAAGTGCAATTCATTTTCATTTTATTTAGTTACTAAAATGAATGAAGCCCTATTCATTTTAGTAACTAGGAAATGAAAATGAGTAAATTGGGAAACAGATGGAAACGAGAATGTTTCATTTTCGTTTCCCTATTAAGCCTTCTGAGGCTAGAATGAAGCAAAACAACAGGGGTGAGGGGGACCAGTCACAAGACAGTTAGGAGGTATGTGATTGACATCGCCACTGGCCAACTGGCATCGCAAACACATTTCAGTGATCTCACATCACCATGGCAATGGTGACACACAGAGATGATCCCCTCAGATAGGTCTTTTCTTGGGTGCTTCGCAGAGAGATACTCATTAGGGATGGGCGAACAGATCGTGGTTCGGGTTCGTCTGTTTGGTTCAGCTGTGTTCGGTTCGTCCATTCGGTTTGGCAGTTCGGTGAGTTCGCCGGGTTTGGGTTTGGCCGTTCAGTTTGGCCGTTAGGTTCGGCTGTTCGGGAAATGTTTTGTTATGGGTGTTTTTGTTGTGTTTTATATGGTTTTTTTGTTTTTTATTTGGTTTTAGATGGTTTATTTTTGTTTTTTATTTGTTTTTTTTGTTTTTATATGGGTTTTTTAATTTAATTTTTTAATCTAATATTATATCTATCTACACTAAATCTAACTGCTATTAACTATTCTAAATGCTATGAACTAAATGGATTATCTAATAAGTACACAGGCCTACTCCTACAAACTCTAAAACTAAATCACTAACGCTATCTCTATCACTAAGCTAACTCCTACAACTCTCTACTGTCCCTAACCTCTCTCTCTCTTTCTCTCTCTCTCTCTGATGGGGGGAATCACAAACAACACAAGGTTTCAGTTTAAGGTTTAAGTTTCATTTCAGTACAAAACTGAAATGAAACTTAAAGCAATCTAAAAATCCTACTCAACGCCTGCTGTTCAGGAACAGTGACTAGCTCAGAAGGTGTTGGGAAGGGGGAAGGCAGTAGTTTCATTTCTTGCAAGCCTCTCCACCCCTGGTACCTGGAAGTCTGCTCCTCAGTGACTAGTACTACCCCTCCCTGTCACGTTCGACCTTCCAGTGAACCTTTTTTTGCCACCCGAACTCACCCGGAATGCGATCTGAACTGACCGAACTGTTTGGTCATTTCGACGTTCGGATTGAGTTCGGTTCGGCCAGTTCGTGTTTGGATTCGGGTTCGAATTCGGTCATCCGAACAGGCCGAGTTCGGGCCGAACTCCGAACTTCCGAACTGTGTTTGCCCATCCCTAATACTCATGCACTGCTTTGGCTTTGGAGCTTTATTAGTCGTGCTGCTAGTGCACTCTCTCTCTCTGATGTGCTGCCCTGCTGAGGTGATCTTTGCAAGCTGACACCCTGAGCGTGCCGGAGCATGGACAGGGCGTGCACACAGCTGCACACGCATCCCCACTCACTCCCCACTCATCCACACCCACGGAGAAACTGTCATTTCCCCTGGTTGCTCCGTGCATGAGGACAAGTGGGGGGTGAGTGGGGATGTGTGTTAGATGGGAGCGCGCACGCACCTCCACTCACTGCGGGCACTCATGCCACATCGTTCACACCCTCACCCATGAACATGCAGCATGGGGGCAGAGTTTGCCTTTGCTTGGGGGCAGCAGCCTGAGAAGGGCCTAGGGGCGCAAAATTCCTAAGTCTGGTCCTACCCCCCCCGGGAGATCTCTGCAACTTGACATCCTGCCACACTTTGGGGTGCCTGCCTATGCCAAAGCCGGTACCCACTGCTTCTCTGCTCTTCTGTCCTTCTGTTGCTGCCAGTCTATGCGATGATTGTGTGTGTGTCTCTTTCATATCTTCTGCCCCCCTGGGCATCCTCTGCAAGTTGAAGCCCAATACTTGGGACAGCAGGTCTCCTTTGCCAGTCCCTTCTGCGTTCTTGGTGCCCATCTTCTGTGTGTCAGCCTCTGTCTGATATTCTGACTCCTGGGGGCATTCTATGTCCCTATTATAAGAGGGGAAAGAAAGGCTACATTCATCAATTAAATTCAGACTTGGGACACAACCATCTCTTCCTGTGCTAGTGCCTGCATCTTCAGTGCCTGGTGCTCACTGCCTGCCAGTGTCTGGCTCTGTCCTCTGCCCGCCTGTTGTGTGCCAGCCTTTGATATTTCTCTGATATTTCTGCCCCTCTGGGGCAGTCTGTGCAAGTTTGGGGGGAAGGAAAGTGTCATAGAAGCACAGTAAACTACTATTGAAAGGCCCTTCTCATGGGTGCCCACCTTCCCTGCCCAGCACAGGTGGCGTTCAAATGGGTGCCCCCCACCACACATGTGCGGGGGGTGGGGGTGCCCATGTGAAAACGGCCAAAATCATGGAAGCCCTGACAAGTGATTCCCATTAAGTTCAATGGGAAACAAATGTAAAATGAAGACAAAAGGGTTTATAATGAATGAAACAAACACAAATGAATTTTTTGAAATGAAAACAAAAGGGGAATTGAAAACGGATTAGGTTCCTTCTGCACCCCTCTTTCATTTTCACCACTGTGCAGCCACGGTTGGAGACGGGTTATACAGCTAGAAGAACCACTGATCTGGCCGAGTACAGCAGCTCTTACATTTTCAACTTTGGAATAGTTATCATTAATCCATAAAACAAAGAAGTCAAAAAGACATTTGTCAAATAAATTTGAACAGTGATGGGAAATCACAACCTAATTACTAATATTACAGGAGGGGAAAGAAAGGCTACATTTATCAACTAAATTATTCATTACAAATTATTTCCTAAGCTCTTTGCATGATTAGTGTGGTATACATTGATGAACTCCAGAGTTAGCTGCATTTTGGCAAGTTATAATAATGTCAATTTTCATTATTTATGTGGTAATTTTTCATATTGCCATTATGCATTCTTTATAATGTATTACAGGTGCAGTTGCTGCTATTAAGAAGCTAGCATTTGGCAACAGTTAACACACCATGGTTCCTGAAAAGAGAAAACAAACAAAAATGATGGTTACTAAGTGGAGACTGATGCTAAATGTTGACTTTTTAATATTGTCCCAATGACTTTTTATCAGCGTTTGATGGGATTGCCTCTGCGTTTGAGTCACAATGATCTAGAGCGGCTATAAAACCCCTGAACTGGATAAGTACAGCTTTGGGAATGCACATGAGGCGGTTTACTTTTGGATCTTGAATGTTCATTTTAAATGCCTCATATAAATGCCTCCAGACCACAGGAGAATGAAAACAGACATGGGCATCTAAATTGCAAGCTACACTTTAATTAACTTTTAAATAAAGAAATGTGGAGGTGGGAAAACTACTCTCTCTTCCCAGGCTTCCTGGCCTTCATTGCCCCCTCCTCCCCACACGGGGTCAACTTTAGCCAGACAATCCCAAGGGAAGAAAGTACAGTCACCCGTAGACTAGCATCAGTGGCAGCTGCAGAGAAAATAGGACCCTGTGTAAAATGGAGGTGTGGAACCCTTCTAATATAGGAATGTATGACTGACACACACTGGCTCACTGATTAGAAAAAGAAGTGTCACCATAATAAATTTTTGTTCTTAAATTAAACATAACATTCTCTTTGAGGGTGAGCGTTTCCTGCATTACTAGCTCTGTGGGTCCCTATGCTGTTTTATGTTTACTCATGGGACGGTCTGCACTTTCCTGAAGTGCAGAGAAAAGGATCCAGGGTTAAGCAGCAGCTGAATCCTTTTCTTTCTTTCTTTTTTTTTTTTTTTTACAGCTATCTGTGTTCATGAAAGACTGTGTTCTCCTGCCTCAAGCAAATATTTGTTGAAACACAGATTATCATTCTTGTATTTAATGCCAGTCTAGTTGGGGGTACTGCTAGTATACCATGCACCTACCTGTACAGCAGCATCCCTACTCGCCCTGATGAAGCTGGTGTCGGATGTGGTGTTGCGCTCCCCGGACACATTAGTCTTGGGCGACTTCAACATATATGCTGGCGCTAGTCTCGGTGGTGCAGAGTGTGAGTTCATGACCTCCATGGCAACCATGGGACTGCCCCAAATTGTCAACGACCTAATGCACGGTGGGGGGCATACCCTGGACCTGATTTTTTGCACCAGCTTTGAGGCGGGGGATTCGTTGATGGGGGAGGTGTCAGTAGAACCCTTGTCATGGACAGATCATTACCTCCTGCAAACACATCTCCTGGCACATGTCTGCCCCCTTGCGGGGGTTAGAACTGATTCGGATGCTTCGCCCCCAGAGACTAATGGAACCTGAGCGGTTCTGGAAAGCTCTTGGGGAGTTACCCTCTGATCTTGATGACCGCTTGCTCTATGACCTCGTGGCTTTATGGAATATTTGACTGCTGGAGGCCATCGACTGGATGGCTCTGAGGCGTTGGCACCCTCGGCAATGGCTCGTCAAGCCTCTGTGGTTTACTGAGGGCCTGAGGTTGCTGACGTGGGAAGGGTGGTGGTTGGAGTGACAGTGGAGCCGTTCGCGTGCTGAAGCTGACAGATTGCAACATAGAGCCAGTTTACGTGCCTATGCTGTAGCTGTAAGAGCAGGGAAAAAAGGAGTTTTTGCTGCCCGTATAGCCTCTGCAAAATCTCGTCCAGCAGAGCTTTTCCAGGTAGTGAGGGGGTTGGTCGGTCCTCCCTCCCTCTGCCTGGAATTGGAGTTATCTAATGCCCGCTGTAACGTGTTTGGTGATCATTTTGCAGAGAAATCACTCAGATTCACCACCACTTCGCCACCACACTTATTACAGTGGGTGAACCAGGGGTTGTGGAAGCCCCACCTTATCTGGTTTTGTGGGATCAATTTCAGTTGGGTGTCATCCCGCAATGTTCTTGGGGCTGTTAGGGCCACCTTTTTTGAACTTGACCCATGCCCACCCTGGCTGGAGACGGTGGAGCCGTTGCTGGTAGGGGTGATCAATGCCTCCCTTCGGGAGGGCAGAGTGCCAGGCTGCCTCAAAGAGGCATTGGTGTGGCCTCTGCTCAAAAAAAACATCACTTGATGTTTATTCTCTCACCAGTTATCAGCCAGTCTCTAACCTTCCCTTTTTAGGAAAGGTTATTGAGCGGGTGGTGACCCAGCAGCTGCAGGGGCATCTAGGCCACACTGGTTATCTGAATCCCTTTCAGTCCAGTTTTGGTCCAGGCTATGGCATGGAGACTGCGCTTGTGGCCTTGGTCTATGACCTTCACCGTGAATTAGATCAGGGTTGTTCAAGCCTGCTAATTTTGTTAGATCTGTCGATTGCTTTTGATACCATTGACCAGGACAGGTTGGTGACTTGTGTAGTACATCGGTAGCCCCAGGAAATTCAAACTGGAAGAGAGGCAGAGACAATCAATCCAAAGACTGTTTGTATTTAACGACCTAACCTTTAACCCTGATAATAATTAAACTATCTTACAGCTTATACTTTCGCTAATGGTTTCTATACAGGCTAGGCACTCAGTTCTGCCTTGTCCCTGGTGGTTTACAATGCAATGAGTTTAACAGTTCTTATAATAATCCTACACATTAACTCGTCTAACGTCCCAGCTCATAAGATCACAGAACTTCCCAAAAGATTTGTCCTTCTGGTATGCTGGTTCCCAGCTGCTCCTCGAATACTCTCAAATGACCTTTGTAGTTCGGGTGCCCTTCCAGCTGTGCCCCAGTGTTCAGAGTCCCAGGATCATCTCATGGTCCACTGTTGGGGTGCTGGCAGCTCCTTCATGGTATGGGAGGGACGGTGGCATCAGAGTTCTTCTTAATTTCTTCTTGAAGCTCTCTAATCATGGGTTGGGAGGGTACCAGCTACCCCTCCTTTCTTTTTTCTCTCCTCTCCTTCTTCTTCCTCTCCTCCACTGGCCTCTTTTCCAACTTCCACCCCTCAACATTCCACACCTTCCCACTCCCTCTCAAGCTTCTACTCACATGCTGGGCAAGTTTCAGCTTTTTGCAGTTCAGAATCACTGTACTTGCTTGCGGGATCAAGTTGGAGTGGGCAGAATTGTCTTTGACTGGTTCCACTCCTTCCTGACCAGGAGAACTCAGTGCGTGGTGCTTGGGGATTGTTCTTCATTTCCATGGGACCTCAGGTGTATATATATATATGGATATGGGATGGATTGATTGATCGATTGATAGATGTAGAGAGTTGTAGGAGTTAGCTTATGGATATATATATGGATATATGGATATATATACATCCCATATATATGGGATGGGGGGGAATCACAACCAGAAGAGGAGTCTGTAGTGAAATACATACATACTCAATGAGTCTGTACAGTGAAATGCATAACACAAGGCTTCAGTTTAACGGAGTTTCATTTCAGTACAAAACTGAAATGAAACTTAAAGCAATCTAAAAATCCTACTCATCGCCTGCTGTTCAGGAACAGTGACTAGCTCAGAAGGTGTTGGGAAGTGGGGAGGCAGATAATTAGTTTCGTTTCTTGCAAGCCTCTCCACCCCTGGTGCCTGGAAGTCTGCTCCGTCCTCAGTGACTGACTACACCCCCCTGTCATGTTTGACTTTCCAGTGAACCTTTTTTTGCCACCCGAATGCGATCCGAACTGACTGAACTGTTCGGCCATTTCACCGTTCGGTGTTCGGTGTGTTCAGTATGTTCACGTTCGGGTTCATGTTGGGGTCTGTCGTCTGAACAGGCCGAGTTCGGGCCGAACTCCGAACTTCCAAACCGCGTTCGCCCATCCCTATACATCTCTGCACTAGCTGCCTATAGTCTTCGGAGCCCAATCCATGGTATTGGTTTTGACCTATAAAGCCTTATACGGCCTTGGCCCAACTTACCTGCAGGACCGCCTTCCTCTCCTCATTCTAGAGCAGCCTCTGTGGTCTGCTGGGAGCGTCCTTTTCATGGTCCCTTGAGTGGCCTGGGGGGCCACTCTGGAGAGGGCATTCTTGGTGGCCGCACCTAGGCTGTGGAACTCCCTCCTGGTGGAGGCCCGGGTGGCCCCAGATCTCCCCTCCTTCTGTCATATGTGTGAAACCTGGCTGTTCCGCCTGGCTTTTGGCAAGGAAGATGGGGTGTAGGGTGGGATGGGAGAATGGGGTGGGGTGGTGGTTTGGTTTTGTGCATTCTGTTTTTATTGTATTTCTTGGTTTTATGAATTTTATGTGTTTTAACGTAGTAAGCCACCCCGGGCTGCTTGGAGCAGCAGGGGCGAGGTAGTAAATGATTTTATAAATAAATAAATAAATAAATAAATAAATAAAATAGTAGTTCAACTATTTTTCAGCTCCTCTCTTGGGAGATAGAGACAGTTCCTCATCAGATGATGCCCAAGTCTCAACTTTGTGACAGTAAAATAAATTATACAATCCAAAAACCTTTGCTCCAAAGAGCTTGGAAATTGTAAGTTAAGTTGACTTGTGCACCAAGTAAGCAGTAAAGACATCATACAGTTTCACATATTGTGCTCACTTGCAACTTAGGCTCCATGCACCCACACTTTGCTTTGGTGCTTCAGCCCAGTCCCCGCATCACTGAAGCTGGGGACAGCAGGGAGTCAGAGGGAAGCTTGCTGCCCCAACCCCCTGCTTGGTCTATATGCTTTGATTTGGGTTGGGGAGAACAGGATAGCGGAGTACTGGGGGGCTGTATGTGTGGGTGGGTGGGAGACACATTTGACAGATGTGGGATGTGTTCAGAGAGAAAAGACTGGGGGCAGCTGGGCAGTGGGGGAAGTATCTGTATTGTGAGGGGGCAGCCAGGTGCTAGGACAGTGTTTATGGGGAACAAGGCTTAAATAATGGGTGATGTGTATACATAGACTAGGCTGTGGGGCAGGCAGGGGTGGTGGAAAGTGGATGTACCAGCAACGGGAAGACAGGTGCTATGAGGGGTGTATATTGGGTGGCAACCTGAGAGATGTGTGATGTGTATTCACGGAGAAGACTGGGGGGGTGCATCCAAGGTTGGGGAACAGTTGGGGAAGTGCATCCATGGTTGGGGAACATCCAAGGTATGGGGAGGGGCCAGGGTAACCAGATGATGATGAGGTATATATGGGGCGAGAAGGCAGAGATATGGATGATGCATATTCAGAGACAAAGTTTGGGGACAGCCAGGCATGGGGGCAAAGTGTGTGTATGTTTTTTGTATGTGCTTTCAGTTGGGTTGGAGACAATGGGATATCTAAGTACTAGGGTGTATATGGGTACAGGATGTGTACTGGGAGACATGACTGGGGGCAGCTAGGGTGGGGGCCAGTGTGTGTATGGGCAACAGGTAGCGACATGCTAGAAGGGTATATATTGGGGGTGGGGGAGACTCAGAGTCAATCAGGGGTGGGGAGCAGTGTGTTTATGGGAAGGGAACATCCAGGTGCTGGGGTGGAGTATATGGGGAGAGAAAGCTGAAAGATGGCTGATGCATATTCAGGGACAAATCTTGGGAGGAGTCAAGGGTGAAGGGGAAAGGTATGTATGGGCTACAATGGAGACAAGGGTCAAGTCCATAATAATGTGGCAAGGAGGAGGGGCTGTCCACAGCTTCAATGTTGCCCCCACCCTATAGAGGAAGAGGTTTGGGGATGAATGACCAGGGCAAAGTGCGGGTACATGAAGCCTAAGTTGTAGGCAAGCACAATATGTGAGACTATACAACAACTTTACTGTTCACAAGAAGCACAAGTTATGGCAGGAACCTTAACTTACAATTTCCATGCTTTTGGAGCATGGTTCAGTTTGTAAGAGCCTTAACTCCTCTCTTAAACCAAAGGTTCTTTTATCCTATAATTTCCATGGTTTTTGAAAGGGGAATACATTAATTTCCCCCATCCTACAACAGTACCAACATGGAAAAAATAGACTGGCTTTGGTCGGACTTTCCAGAATTTTTCGGGACTGTCCGGGAATTTTCAGGACTTTTAACACCAGAACCTCTCTCAGGAGTGAGGAATCCGCTGCAGCCTGTCCTGGGCAACGTGCAACTTTGGCTCCTTCAGCTCTAGCATCCACCAGCACAGCAAGCAACAAGTCCTGCTGCCTCTTCCTCAGTGGCATTTACCCCACTGTAAACTAGGGATGTACCAAATAGTTAAGAAAATATTTGTGAGCATTTCTGAGTTTTCAAGGATCAGGTCTGAGTTTTTGGGCCCCTCCTCAGTAACTTGGCAAATGCTTGGAACTTGGACACAGGGAACAGGAAGGGGACAAAGGCAGCAGGGCCAGAGAAGAGGGCATCAGGGGGCAAGAAAGGGGCATCAGGGTGGCAACAAACTCACCTGAAAGCTGAGGGAGCTGGCACAGCACTGTTGGACTCACTTGGAGTGGGCCGCTGTTTGTTTGAATGCTGTTTCTGTGAGCATGCTCTGAAAGCTTTCAGGGACCATGCTGGGAAATGTAGTACAGCTTGCTCTCATGGAGCTTTCTAAGCATGCTCACAGAAACTGCATTCAAACAAACAACGGCCCAACTTCGAGTGAGTCCACAGCAGTGCACCCAGCTCCCGTGGCTTTCAGGTGAGTTTGCTGCCCCCCCTTCCTTGCCCCCCGCTGCCCTCTTTCCAGACTCTACTGCCTTCACCCCCCACCCCCACTCTCAACTGAGGATTTTGCTGAGTCCCTAGCGGTGGGGCGATTTCTCTGCTATTCAGGGCTCAGCAAGATGAGGACAAATGCCCCAATACTTGGTAAAATCCAAGTAAATCCAAGACTTCAGTGTCAGCCCTACTGTAAACTGTCCTAGTTCAGCTCTCACCAATGACACTCCAGCACAGCCTGCAGCTCCTAGAGAACCCAGGAGTCCTGGCTTCCATCCCCCCTCCCACCCCTACTCTAACCCACTAGCCCCCACTACTCTCTCAGAGAACCCAGGAGTCCTAACCACTCTTGAGTGGCCTTTGAAAGTAACAGGCCCTGGCCAGAATCACTGCAGAGCCCACCGGCTGGTGCCTGTCACTTTCAAAGGCCAGATGGAGTAATTGAGCAGTCCACTGGGTCTCATTCAGACATTAGTGGTGCGTGAACAGGGCCAACTTGATTCAGGCAGGGGCTCGGTTGATTCGGGCACCCCAGATTCCTTGGGGGTGACCTAATCTTCGGGCACTCAGTTGCAGCTCTACACTCTACCAATATCCTACACATTCTCATCTCTTCTGTAGAGCAGCATACAGGGAGACATACATAAAACATACATATGTTTGTTGTAAATATAATCCCACGTACATCTTGATATCATTTTAAAATCTCATTAGTGCATAACATAGGATCTTCAAAATATCAAAAAGTTCTGCCACCAAAATACAAACATCTGTAACTTTCTTGTTTTTCATCTGATTTGCCTGGTAAGGACAGCTTGTGCCCCTCACCCAGGAAATCCCCCCTTCAAAATGTCACCCTGACAGGATAAATCATCTCAATTTTATGAGTAGACGTTTTGTAGAGAGAAATTTTAACAGAGAGCTCGAGCTGCCTTAACCTTAGAGCCGCTCCCACAGCTCTCTAATAATAGTCAATGTGATTTTAAAAGGCACTTGCACCAACCGAGTCCCACTGAATCATAGCACAGGGTTTTGACAACTGGTTTCTGGATATAAGAACACAGTTTGTGAAGAAGGGTTTTTGGCTGGTATACAAGACCATGCAGTCAATGCTGTTTGGTATTACCTACCACGGGGACTGATCCTGAAGCCCTTCCCCACGGAGAACTCCTACATATGGCTTGCAGGATGTAAAGTATAAAAGGAATCTAATCTTTCTGAAGTTCTCATTCCACATGACACATTCCTGTAAAGCCTTTTTTCCCCAGCTATCTGTGCTCATGTAAGTGCTCTCCTACCTCAAGGAAATATTTCTTGAAATAGATTTGCTTGCTTGTATTTAATGCCTGTCTAGTTCAATTATTTTTCAGCTTTATTACTACAAAATAAACTCAAGTCTTGCTGCAAACATAATGAATTTGTGTTTTAGTCAAACACATCCGATTTAATGTAACATTTCAAAATGGCTTTGCTGGGAATATTTACAATGTGCATACAGAACATCCTGGATTTTGCTCTACAAAAGCAAAGCAAAAGAAACCTCCTTCCGGCAGCTCACCTCCACATGGCAAATAAGAAAGAGACTTTAGCTGTGAGCCCCTCGCTAGTCCTTTGCATATTATCTTCTCTCTAGCGCCTTCCCTATTTGCTTTAAGACTATTACATTTTGGCAGTCACCTTAATCAAACTGAGAAACTGTTTGCTTAACAGGCTGAAAATGTCTGTAGCTGACACAATAGTTGAAGAGTTCCAAAGGCTTGCAATTTTGGATTCTTATACACCAAACTAGGCTCTCTGACCCAGCTATACTTGGACATGCATGCATCTTTAAGTATGTGGGAAGTCCCACTGATCTCAGCTAGATTTAATCCCATTCCATTTATGTTCTATGGGAATCCTTATATGCAGGTCTGGATTAAACATGTGTCCCATGCTAAGTCATACTTGGACCCCTCCACCTACATACCTACCAGTCTCATAACCTGGAGGGGAGAAGCTCACCAGGATTTGGAGTGGAGCAGGGCTGGGATGTAGGCAGCTCTGCTGCTGCTGCAGAGGACCCCATTACTTCTTTCCAATGATAGCTGAGTGGGAGCTCCAGAAGCCCTCCCAACCATGGTGCCCAAAGGACCCTAGAATGGGCACACAGGCACACATTGATCCTGAGCATCACAGGAGATCCCATATGTTGGGAGAGGTTTGCTGCACCACATACAATTGTATGGTTAATCTGACCCCCCTCTTGTGTGTAAAGTCATGCACATACAGGTTTTCAGGACTGTGGCTTTGGAAAGGGAATTGAAACATGAAAGGGAAGTGACTAGCCTTTGACTGCTGCTGTTGTTGTTGTTGGGAGGTCAGTTTCACATGGCAACGGTACGCGGCAAATTACATAGCACTAGCGCTGCTGTTTTAAGAACTAGAGGTTTGAGTTTAGTACATTGGATAAGCGGTTGGCTCTTTCAGACCCCAGACTGTCAATGGGAAGATTCAATTTGTGTTTAAATTCTGTTTGTCCTAGAAGAAAGGCCAGCATATCCTCACGACAGATCTTCAGCCAGTTGCTATTATTATTATTATTATTATTATTATTAATAACAAACATTTATATAGCGCCAGCAGTGTACCTGGCACTTTACAAAGTAATAAAATAGACACGGTCCCTGCCCCTAGGGCTTACAATCTGAGAGACAGGAGCTG
>QEPC01003090.1:0-18568 GCA_003113815.1 Sphenodon punctatus
CCTAAATCTGTCACAGCTTGTTAATGATCTTCTATGACTCCTGTATTTCTTTTAATCTCCTTTCACAAAATGGTAAACCACTGCACGCAATGTGCTTGCACTCATACAAATATCATATACATAAATCCCAGCCTGTGTCAGAGCTGGGTACCTGGCCTGAGCTCAGACCTGTCTCTGGAGCCTAGAACTTACTTGTGTTCGGCGTCACTTTGGCTTTTGACAAGTAAATCTAATTAATCTCTCTGTGATTCGAACCCACCCCATTGCTGAGCTGAGTCAGGCCATCTGCTGTTCAGCTTGTCTAGGCTCCAGGGAGCAAGTTTCCAAGCAGCAAACAGAACAGACAGGGATAAAACGTCGCCCAGCAGCGACACCCTGTTACTGCCATTGCAGCCTAGAATCAGCTGCATGTACAGCTCAGCCCCCTGCAGAGTGGGATGGGCTAGAGTATCAAAGTGACTAGTGAAAAATATCCTAGATAGATGTGCATTTGTAAGCAATAGTGGAAAATTCAGCAGATAAATAGTTTGAGAAAATATCTAGATACTGATACACAGATAAAGGCCTAAAGACCACTGTATTGGGAGGAGAAACTGCTTCACAACATGGAAGAAATCTGCAAGGGAACAAAAAGTAAGTCTTCTCCATCTAATTTTTTCAATCATATGCTCAGTATCATTCTCTTGTTCTACTTCATGCCTTTGTATACATCCATCCATCATGGGTTCATATACCATTAACTTTAATCTAAGTTTAACTTTACCATTAACTTTAATTTAAGTTTCTCATTTAACACCCCACTTAACTTCTAATCTACGGACGTTTTAACACAGACGCCCCCCTCCCCCCGCTCAGTGTTCAGGCAGGTGTGCGGCGGGAGGGAAGTCCATGTACGCAGCTGGGGTGTGTGTGCGCGCCAGGTGTGCACCCATGTAAACACCACAGGCGGTGGGTGTTTGTGTGCGTGTACTCCCGGTGCACACCGACCTCCTCTCATCACGTACCCACCTCCACCCACGGAGCTCTTCGGTAATACAGAGGAGGCTCCGTGGGTGGAGATGGGTGTAGGTGAGTTGATGTCCATGTAAACGGACACACACCCACTTCCACCCGCCATGCCAAAACACCCCTCCACCGCCGTCCATGTATTAATGGCCTGCTTCACTCTGGGTGTCACTGTTGCCTGAGCCACTATGGCCTGTAGATGCCACACATATGAAACTGGAAAAAATGTGGGTGTTTTTAAACAAACAAGGCTGGGGGGGGAGGGGGTCCCGTAGCTGCTTAGTAGCACAGATGCTGAGTGCCCATGTGAAGTGAGTGGGGAGGGGATAAAACAGGTGTCTCCGTGGGTGGGCACCATGACCACACAGGCAGCCTCCATGGACTCTGACCAGATCTAAAAACAATTAATATGGGTGACAGTTTCCCTTCTCCTCAACCCAGCAACATCCCCCACCCTAATCCCCGCCTAACTGCCTGCCCTCTGCCATGACACACAGCCTCAACACCAGGGAAATGGCTGTAGCATCCAGTAACCCCTTCCTGCCCAAGATCGCAGGAGCTGGTCCAGCTGCTATAGTCTGGCTGGGTCAGTGTCATAGAGGTACGTTTGTTCTAGATATGCCAGATGTGGGCCTGGTACAAACCCCGGAGCGGATAGCAGCCTCAAACGAAGTGGGCCTACAGTCTGGTCCCATCAGCCACATGGCACTCCCTGCCCCCCCACATCCTCCCCCGCCCCCAAGCCGGGGCAGGCCGCTGGGCTGTCTGATCCCCCTACCAGAGCTGCCCTGGCCATGGGTAGCCTTCCCCCACCCCCAGGCAGAAGAACATCTATGAGTACCCTTTAAGGAAGTGCTAGCACCAACACCTTCCACCCCAAAGATTGCAGTGCCTGTCTTTTGGTCATCATTATTCCAAACTCCATTTTCTCTTCATCTTTTGTAATAGGAAGATAACAAAAAAATGGGGTCCCAGTTTGGTGCTTTATCTGGTTCAGCACTCTGTTCTCCTGATGAAATGTAATTTTAAGTCCCAGGAACGTCCCATAAGGACACATGCTTTTAATCAAATTATTCATTCGTCATAAACAAAGAAGTAGAAAGTAATTTCACATTGCAAAGGTCTGAAGGAAAAGTGTTCACCATCTCTGGACAATATGAAGAAGACTACTAAAATGCAGAGTAATCAGAATGTTTCTTTATTAATTTAGTGATAACCAATGACTTTCTACATTCATTTCTCACTCAGGCAGCTAGCAAGGCACTCAGGAGGAAATGTCCAACGGAAGCACTGTGATTGAGTTCCTGCTCCTGGGGTTCTCTGACCTTCGGGAGCTGCAGATTCTACACTTTGCAGTGTTTCTATTTATTTATTTGGCAGTCCTAATGGGGAACCTGCTCATCATTATACTCATAGCCCTCAATCATCACCTTCACACTCCTATGTACTTCTTTCTGATGAATTTATCCATCATAGACCTTGGTGCCATCTCTGTCACCGTCCCCAAAGCCATGGCCAATTCCCTGATGAACACCAGGCTGATTTCATATTCCGGATGTGCGGCCCAAGTGTTTTTCTTTTTCTTCTTTATTGGATCAGACCTCTTCCTCCTCACGGTCATGGCATTTGACCGATATGTTGCCATCTGCCATCCACTGCACTATGAGACGGTGATGAACAGGGGAGCCTGTATCCTAATGGCAGCCAGTGTGTGGATCACTGGTCTTCTCTATGCAGCATTGCACACTGGTAGCACATTTGCAATAACCTTCTGCTCCAATATCATCGATCAATTCTTCTGTGAGATCCCACAGCTGCTCAAGCTCTCTTGCTCAGACTTGTACCTGATTGAGGTTGGAGTTATTGTTTTCAGTACATGTTTAGTCTTTGTCTGCTTTGTTTTTATGATTGTTTCTTACGTGCAGATCTTCAGGGCAGTTCTGAAAATCCCCTCTGTGCAGGGAAGGCAAAAAGCCTTCTCCACTTGTCTGCCTCATATCATTGTCGTCTCCTTACTTGTCTGCACTGGCTCTATTGCTCATCTGAAACCCATTTCTAGATCCCCATCAGCTATGGATCTGGTTATTACTGTGCTCTATTCCATGGTGCCATCAATGATGAATCCGATAATCTACAGCATGAGAAACAAAGAGATCAAAGCTGCACTGTGGAAACTGATTGACTGGAGATTTTAATCTAAGGCTGTTTTTAAACGAATGCAGCGGCACCCGCGCTTGTTTTCCAAAAGACCCGGCAGTCCATTTTACATGTGACGCCGCTGCCGAATATGCGCATGCGCAGGTGATGCGCAACCATTTCCGGCCGCGAACTAACCGGGTCAGCGATCGAGGCCGGTATACGTGGCTGGAAATCGATGCGTATCGCCTGCGCATGCACGTATCTGCCAGCGGCGTCACCTGTAAAACGGACTGCCGGGTCTTTTGGAAAACAAGCGCGGGCGCCACTGTGCTCGTCTAAAAACGGCGTAAGAATAAATTGTCTGGCCTTTCGCCTATAATACTAGATTCTTCGTAATGCAGCTGTTGTTGTCAAAATTACGACATGCAGTAAGATCCACCAATATTCAGATCTCACTGGGTGGCCTTGGGCAAGTCACTATCACTCAGCCTCAGTTCCCCATTTGTAAAATAGGGAATTTATGAATGTGTCCTTGTCTCTCCTATGTTGTTCTCCCTTGTCCTTCATAGATTGTGATCGTGTCTCTAATCATGATTGTTCAGTCCAGACACTTTGCTGGTGCAATAAATAATAATGATAATAATAATAAATGTCGGTTGGAATGCCGACTTTGACTTCAGGGTGTGGAGGCTTTTGTGTTTTTGAACAAAACATCACTGTATATTTGTGGGTTTATTTTTCTTGAAGAATTTTGGAAATAAATAAATTATTTTTGTTTTTAAATTGTTCAAAGGGAAAATATAAGGTTTTAAAAATACCTCTGTCATTCTTAATCATCATAATAGTAATAATTTAATAATAAAATCTGTTTTCAATAAATTATGGTTTCCAGAAAGCAAGCAATATGCATGTACTTATAGTCCCACCCCTGAAAAGCAAGCATTCTTCTGACTTTTAATAAACTTTGCATGCCTAGAACAGAGAATGGTAGTCAGTGTTTTTGGAAGTGTGGGTTTTCAAAAAGCAAAACGAAAAGAAAACACTTTAAATTTATGCCCCCCAAAAAATAAATATTAAATTTAAGAAAATAAAAATAATAAAACAATATAATATTACATAATGATCATACAAATTGATGTAGAATAACATTTTATATAAGAAATAATTTTTCTTGGATCTGATATAATTAATTAAATGATTATTTTTTTAAAAAAAAATTTAAATTGCAATTTTTCCACTTGAAATCTCACAGGAACTGCCAGGGATTTAGGCTGCACTTTTTACACTGAGCAATAAGAGTAAAATTACCATCATAAATAAAATCACAGAAAATAATCAAGTGGCAATCTAGGCTGGACGTTTATTCTCATTAACGTGCACCAGTGACATCGCATCTTTGTGAATGTTACACTCCTTGTCTCTCCATCTGTTCCCCTTCCTTCGTCTCCCTTCCCTCCACCCTGTCTCTCATATTGTAAGCCCTAGGGCAGGGACCTTGTCTATTCCATTACTTTGTAAAGTGTCAGGTAAATTTCTTGTGCTATATAAATGCTTGCTAATAATAATAAAATAATATTTTATTTATTTATTTATTTATTTATTTCTACTGTTACTGCTGCTTATCATTTCTATAGGTCTACTATGCCTTCACAGAGTTTTACAGTCACTGATTTTCAAGGACAGGTCCCTGTCCAGCGGGCTTCCAATATAAGATGGGCAAGGGTGAAGGGACCACAGGGACAGACACACACATATTCCCATTTTACAGATGGGAAACTGAGGCTGAGAGGTTTTGACTTGACCAAAGCCACCCTGTGAGTTCATGATGAGAGTGGTATTTGTATGTTTAACCTTGAGAAGTGAAGACAAAGGGGAGACATGATATCAGTCTTCCACTTCCTGAAGGGCTGTCACAGAGAGGATGGCAAAGACTTATTCTCTCTTGCCCCTGACTAGAAATAATGGACTAAAATGAGAAGAAAGAAGATTTTGGTTAAACATTAGGAAGAACTTCCTAACATTAAGAGCTCTTTGACAGTGGAACAAATTACCTGCAGAGGTGGTGGACTCTCCTTTGCTGGAGGTTTTCAAACAGAGACTGGACGGCCGTCTGTCAGGGATGCTGTAGCTGCATATTTCCTGCATTGAGAAAGGGGGTGGACTAGATGACCTCTTATGTCACTTCCAACTCTATGATTCTATGAAAGCTTGCTTATTTCCACTAACATCAGTTGGTCCAATAAAAGATATCATTCAAACCACTTTGCTTCCCTCTTTATCACTTGGGACAAAAACGGCAACCACACAATCTCTGGATTCCTAACATTCTGTTAGTATTTTGACTCCTGCTGAACAGGGCTGGAGTTAGGAATTTTGCACCCCTAGGCCCTTCTCAGTCTGCTGCCCCCAAGCCAAGCCCTGCCACAGGCTCCATTCACAAGCCAAGCCCTACCTCCATGCTGCGTATTCATGGGTGGGGGAGCCCCATGTGAATGACGCGGTGCATGCACCTGCAGTGAATGGGGCTGCATGCATGTGCCCACCCAATTCCTTCACATTCACCCCCCCCCCACTCGTCCTCATGCATGGAACAACCAAGGAAAACGGCGTTTGCTCCATGGGTGCAGATGAGAGGGGGTGGGGGTGAGTAGGGATGTGTTTGCGGATGTGTGCATGCTCCACCCATGCACCGGCACATCCATGGACCCCCCACCCAGAAGTGCCATGTTAAAAGGGCCTATGAATAGCCACTCAAAAAAGAGCAGAAGGTTGCTGCCTTGTAAATAAGGTTCTTCGAGATGGCTGAGAACATTCTCACAGCACCACCCTTCTAGCCCAGCATGGAATTTTTTTCTTATATTCCTAGAAAGGGTTGGAAGGAACTGTTATTCTGAGTGGGAAAGTTCTTTTTATACTAGAGGTGCTCGACACCATCACATGGTCTATTTGAATAGAGTGAGCAGCAATGTTGGGCTGTGGGTAGCAGCCTGAGGGCAGCAGCCTCCAGCCATTCAGGGAGAAAAAAAACCCAGAGAGGGTGGTGCCAGAAATTGCTGCCCCCCCTCAGAAAATGCTGCCTAGGGGGCCTGCCCCTAAGTCCGGGACTGCTGCTGAATAATGAGCTGATGTTACCAATGAAATGCCCACAATGATTCCAAAATCCTTTTCTTGAACTGTAAGAACTAATTTAGAACCCAGCGTTGTGTATGTATAGATGGGATTATTTTCCCCTATGAGCATCCTTTTGCACTTGTTATCATTGAGTTTCATCTACTATTTTGTTGCCAAGTTGTTTGAGATCATCCTGTAAAATCCTCATCATCTGCATTGGTTTTAATGAGGGGTGCTCAAAATACAGCTCACAGGCTGCATGCATCCCACCAGGACCTTTCCTGTAGCCCAACTGCCTTGGCCAGCTAGAACCTTTCCTGTGGCTCACCTGCTCACAGTGGGAAGAGAAGGCTCCAGCTCCCAGCTTGCACAGGGTAGGGGAGGATCCAGGCTCCCAGGCTGCCCTGCTGCTGGTGTGAAATGCACTGTCTGCACCCAGCAGCCAAAACTAGATGGTGGGGAATGGAAGTGTGGGACCGGGGCTGTTGTTCCTGGATGGGTCCCTGCGAGAAGCCTCCTAGGAACTGGAGCACCTGCTGCCCTGCATGGTGGATCACAATGGAAGCACACCCATGAATCAGTGATTCACCTTGGCCATCTGCCCACCAGGGGCTCCAAGCGTTGTGTATTGAGACATGCTCTCTGCTGCACCAGTGCCCTAGAAGAAGGGAGAGCTGGTGGAAGGGGAGCTTGGTGCATGGGATCACCTTGGGGTGGGGAGGGCACCCAGGAGCTGGGGAGCAGAGTGGGGGGTTGTGCTACCGGGGTCTTGATAGGGAGCATCAAACACATAGCTAGGACATAAGGGGGAAGAATGCTTGGTAAGAGGGGCAGGTTTTCTGGGTGGGAAGGGAGTGGACCTTGAAACATCTTATTTCTACAGGGAAGAAGAAGAGAACTTTGGGCCTAGTTACAACAGTTGCAACCACACCAGGACCCACACACATGTGGAATGCATCTGTGCACTGGAGTGGAGAGCTGCAGCAGGGGCCCATTTTCTCTTAGCTATCTTTGCCCCTGGAAGTGCCTTTTCACACACACACACACACACACAGACACACAGACTCAGTAGGGAACACTGTGCCCCGCCCCCCCAATTAGCAGTTTGGCTGCAGCTCCTTCTGGGGTGTGTGTGATCCTGCTGGACAGCAGTGGGATCTGGAAGTCATGTCTTCTGTAGAAAGCTCCTTGATTGACATCTGGAGTGGAGATATTTGTGATGGAAGCCCTGTCATCACTGGATTCCCTGGTGTGTGTGTGTGTGTGCTCATTTGAACTGCCCTCCCTGATGATCCAAGGAATGGGAGCTGCAGTCGCCCTCCCTAGAGTGGCCAGGGGAATCCATGTCACCCCTGTCTTGTTTGTGTTCACCCAACGTCTCTGTGGGCTGCATAGAAAGGCAGAGATGGTAGTGCTTAAGAGGTCTGCCCACAAAATGGCGGATCCAAACCATGGATCTCTGCCATGGATCTATCTTCTATCTATGGGTACAGGCATACGATACACCTATCGCACCACGGGCAGCCTTACCTTGGTATGGGCAGGCTTACCATGTGACTCAGTGTATTGTGAGCTTGGTGGCTGCCAGATGTTCAGTCCGCCATATGGGTTAGTCGTTAGTGGGTAAGTGTGTAGGAATGTCACAATCTCCTGGTGGGGGGTAGGGCATGAGCATGGGTGGAAGGTAAGGTACTGGACATAGGGAAGGGAGAGGACGCTTCCATTCTTAAATTGGATATCCCTTAAGGCTCCTCCCAAACTGCCAGCCTGAGTAGGGAAGGGGAATTTTCCATTGAGCAGCTTGGCAGTTCGAGCATGGACAAGACCTGAACTGAGAATAGGACCCTTTTTACACGGGGTTCTCTCACTCATGAACACCCAGAAATCTGGGTGTTTATGAGCGGGAGAGCCCCATGTGAAGGATGCAGTGTGGACGAGCGTGGGGGTGTGTGTGCTTCCCCACTCATCAACATGCACGGAGCGACCAGAGGATGAGTAGGGGTTGCGTGGGGATGCATGTGTGCCCATATATGCACACTCTGCGCACAGAAACACACCCCTATGGGGACTATATAAAAAAGACCTAGGTGACAGGAAGTGGCAATGATTTGAGTAGAGGAATTGGGAGCTTTGTGAAAGGTACACGCAAAGCTCATGATAGGAGGTGCAAGGCTCAAACATTACATTTCTGATAGTTAATTGTGGAACTTATTATTATTTTAATTATCATTTTATTGCACCAGCAGTGTACCTGTCACTGTACAATCATAATCAGAGATAAGTCCCTACTGCAAGAGGCTTACAATCTAGAAAAAAAACAAGGGAGGGGAGACAGGGAGTGACACGAAGTTGAAAAGTCACAGGTGCACACATGTTTAGCTTAGTTACAACAGAGAAGGGGACACTGAATGAAAAGACAACATCAGAGAGCAGTGTAGGGATGAGGAACTAGGGAAGGCCTGGTGGAAGATGTAGGTTTTTACGATGGATTTGAAGGTTGGAGTAATGGAGAAGATCAAATGTGTTCAGAAAGGGAGTTTCAAGCAGCCTGGGAGAAGGGGCAAGGACATTTCTTGCGGGGGATGGGGGGGTACTGTGTAGTACTGGGCCAGAAAACTAATTCAACCGACTCTATTCAATTACTTTGTAAAGTGCCAGGTACATTGCTTGCGCTATATAAATGCTTTCTAATTATAATAATATCAGAATGGATGAAATTCAGTTGGAATTCCAACCAAAATAATTTTACAATCAGAATTCTGCCGAGCTGCTTTTGTGCATGTGCAAAATGACCATCACCTTACAACAAGATGCTCTGATTAGATCAAACAAACAAAAAATGGCCTTGTGCATGCACAAAACAACAGTGGCTGGCCTTTTTTTGCATGTACAGAAGCCACCCCCATCCCCCATTTGGTCTGGTCTGAGGTCTAATCAGACGAAATGAACTGCCAAGACAGAATAGGATCTGGGTGAAAATTCTGATTTAAGCCCAAACAATGGGGCATGTAAGGGTAGTAGATGAGGAGAAGCAAACCTCCCAGGTGGGGATGTAGCAGGAAATAAGTGTAGAAATATACTGCTGGATGCGTTTCGATAGACACAATGGGTCACCTGTAGGTGGTTCTGCTACTGCAAATCTGAATTATATGGTTATCTGCATAGATATTCAGTATTTTTAAACATATGTTAAAGTTCCAGATGTTTCAATCTTCTGGGTTTACAAGTCCAAAAGTAAGTTCCAGATTAATTTTTCACACACACACTTCCCCGAGGCAGCCTAAAGTAGCCGCAGCTGTAAACGTGACAGGCTGCCATGGAAACCAAGTGATGACAGCTGCCTAGAGCAAAGCAGCTTACCAGGAGAACCTTTTGCACACAAAAGTTCTGGGAGAAGTTTTATGCAGAAGTTCAAAGATCCGGATGTTTAATATCTGGATCAGTGATTTAGACACACAGAAAGTTCAGGATGTTACAGCAACCATCCAGGAGAAATGTGTGTCTAAAAACACCCACTGTTTTATCTCTAAGCCACACTTGCAAACAGCTCTTCAACTAGAGCTGAAACAGGTTAATTTTTGGTTAAGGTTTGGTGACCAGAGATGCAGAGAGAATTGCAGTGAGGAATAGGGATATCTGGATATCTGTTTAGTTAACCATGGAAACCAAAATGGGTACCACTCTCAACCCCACTCCTATATCCTAGTGAAGGGAAGTCTGATTGCAACTCCCTAACACTAAGCAGTGCTTGATCTGTTGAACTAAACCAAACTGCTTCTTGTGCATGCACAAGTGCTGGTTCAGTTCAGTTTGCTTATTTAATTTAATTTAATTTAATTTAATTTATTTATTTATCAATTCTTTTTTTGCCAAATGGCCCATGGCAGCTTACAAAATATATAAAATAGCATAAAAAAAATAAAGTAACATAAAAACCCCTATCCCCCCCAAACAAACTTTCCCTCCTCTATCCCTACCTCTCCCAAAATCTCATAACTCCCACTCATAACCTCCCAACCAACCCATATCCCCACTTGCCAAGTGCCTTTTTAAACAAAAAAGTTTTGCACCATCTCCGGAAGATGCCTAGTGTTGGGCTCAAATGAACCTCCAGGGGAAGGGAGTTCCCCAAAGTAGGGGAAGTGACCATTAATGCCCTCCTGCACACCCCTGTCCTTCTGACAAGCCGTTTTTTGACAAACAAACAAAATCAATGGAGAAAATTCAACCTGCTGGCACAGTAGAATGATGATCAGCATAACCATTATGCCAAAATAAACATAAGGATTTAAGGTTTGTTTTATTTTTATTTATTTATTTATTTATTTACATTTCTCTCCTGCTCCTCTCACCTCTGGTGACCCGTAGCAGCGTACAACGCTAAAATAATTGCTGCTGATAATATCATTTCTAGTTTTAGGAAAGTAATTAACTCCCCCCCCCACTCCATCTCTCAGATCGTAAGCCCTAGGGCAGGGACTGTGTCCGTTCAATTACTTTGTAAAGTGCAAGGTACAATGATTGCGCTATATAAATGCTTGCTAATAATAACAATTATAATAATTATAATAAATAATAATAATAAAATAATAAGGAACAGAAGGATTCGTTATGTGGGTGTAGCACATCCACATGTAAGGAATCCTTTTTAGGACAATGACTTAAGTTTGTGGTATGGGCATCTGCTTTTGCCATCCATACAGGAGGCATAGGGAATGGCAGTTCTCATTTGAGTTCAGTTGTGGCATTGGGGGTGATCCCATGCCCCGTGCATATTGCACACATCTGCATGCACACATGCATGCAAACTGCATGCATCTCCATAGGGATTGTATTGTGCTGCATGGATCCTGTCTGGGATCTACTCAGATCTCACGTGGATCCTGCTTGGGATTGCACTGTCACTGACCCCCTACGGCAGAAGAAGCGGCACCAATTTAGGAGTGCCTGAGGTGACTAAACTCGATGCCCCCAGGACAGTAGGCAGGAGTAGAGTACATAGATACCTTATGTCAAAATGATTGATAACCCTTATGTCGGCCATTTTCAACATTGTTTTAACCGTGAAAGGAATGTGAATGTATAGCAGATGTTGTGAACTTTTAGGGGGTGCAAGAATTTTATTCATGTTTTAACTTTTAAAAAGCAGACTTTGTGACACCCATGTAACATCTTTATTCATGTTAAAAGCAGACTTTGTGGCACCCATGCAGTAAAAAGTATTCAAGAGCCTCCATGTAATATCTTTATTCATGTTAAAAGCAGAGTTTGTGACACCCATCCCTTAAAAAGTATTCAAATTTAAACAGACAAGTAACAATGTTTTTTAGAAAGAAAAGTACATGTGGTTTATGAAAGAGCAAAGTAAAAAAGGTTTTTAGAAAGAAAAGTACATGCTGTTTAGTGAAAGAGCAAAGTATTTTAGAAAGAGGAGTGAAAGAAGACTTGCCTAGAAGCTGTTGCCTCTTTGCCTGTTCTCTCTGGACTGACTCCTTTGTCCCTGGCTATGGGTTGGGTTTAACAAAGGGCCAATCAGAAGTGGACACGTCAGTGCTAGGGTGGGAGCCAATCAGGCTGGAAGTCCCCCGTTTGAAATGAACCAATCAGTGAAATAGGGGGTTATAAAAAGAGACCTGAAGTTGTAAGATGTTTTAACATCAGCCATGGAAGCACCTGAGACTCCAAGCGATGCAGCGATTCCTGAGTTTCCACACTTTGCATCGAGCCGTCCATTGTATCGAAGAATGTACAGCTGTGATAATGCTAGTTGGATTCCTCAAGCTTCTTTTGATGAGGATACCCCAAACAAGATTCGGTGTGTTTTGATGGAGGAAATCAGACAAATAGCCGGAAACCCAATAGAAACGGTGAGTATGCGTAACATGCAGGACTTGTGGGGTTGGTGTCATTACCGGCTCGGTTTTTAATATTTGTTTGTACTAACAGGAACCTGTGTACATGTTGATGCTTGCGAGGTCGGATGTGGAGGCGGATGTCTATAATGATCTGAATGCCATCGTAGAGGAGAGCCGTGTGGATGTGTCAGATGATGAAGATTATGTGGAAATGGATGGGTCGGGGGCCGCAAAGAATGACATAATCGTCATAGAGAATTTGGAGGATGAGAAAGTACAGGCAGGACCTGAAAATAAGGTGCCAATGGTGGTGAGGACGGATGANCAGTAAAGCTTGGATGGCATCATGGACAGCCTATATAGCCTTGGTAAATGAGCTCAGCTGCTCCAAATTAGCAAAACGAAACCGGTAATGATATTCTGTGGCCCCAAAATCCCTATGGTGTCTCACCCATTGTGTGATACGATCCATAAATACATTCGGATGCTCAGGACTCTGAGCCTCTGAGTCTGGATCTGGGACCTCTGGGTTTGGATCCGGCCCCAGAGGCCCCTCCTCCGGGTTCAGCATTTGTGGGATCATGTCTAGGGGGTATCTCCGCAACCTTTTTTATTTCTCCAAGATTGTGTTTTGTATTTTTTCACCAGCCGTTCCCAACATTTTTTAGATTTCTCCCACCTACCCCCACCCGCTATGACCCTTTTAATTTTTACCAACCTACCCCCACCCTCCAGATCTGTGGTACTTATGAACCTCCTTTTTATTTTTCTAAGAGGAAAGTATTAGTTGCCCTCCTTTTTATTTTTCTAACGGATAGTTATTCAGTCTCTCTTAGATATTTCTCAAACTTTAGCATCTGAGATAACCCTTTGACATCATATTGTTCCTTAGGGCCATTCTTGATACGATGCTGCTTCAAAAAATGTATAGCGAGGTTAGTTTGTCTAGCCTCTAACAGCTCTTTTAGTGATTCAATAACATCATCATATTCATGTATTTGTTTCCATCGCCCAGTACGGGGGATCTCTGGATCAGCTGCAGGAATGGGGGGGTGTCGCTCTGTTTCATCCTCAGATTCTACAATCGGTGTCGGACATCTCGACCCCAAAGGTTTGAGTTTTTTACGGGCCTCTTCTCGGGTCTTCTTAAGCCTACGTTTCATGAGTCGTTTGCCACTACCACCCGCTTCAGAAGTCCCCACCTCCACCGCTGTTATATAGTAAAAAACATTAATGAACCAAAAACACATCGCTTCCACCCTTTTCTAATTGGAAAAACACTTACAGTCTCTTTGCAAGGTATTATTGAGAGCATCCACTGCCGCTTGCAGCAACGCAAATCCTGAAAACAAGGACATTTGCATTTTTAATTTCATGATCACATGTGTTTCCAACATCACCCTAAAAAACAACGGTGTATTTACCTTCATATTCCGCCTGCATCTCAGTCGCTACACATGCTATCTCATCGTCTGAAAAATCATCAGGTCTGTAATTCCCATATGCCTAAAAATAAAAGCATTTTCAGTGTTGAGCTCTTCTTTTTAAAGTAGACACTTTTTAAAAATAAAAAATCTGTAATTTAAAAATAGCCACTGGGGCAGTGCTGCGCTGCCTTTGTCTACACTCCACGTGGTTGTTTTAAAATGACCTGCTATTTTAAAAGTGTCCAGCGGGTGGCCGTGTTGTACAGCTCTTAAAGCCCAGTCTTTGTCTTTGCCATTGTCGCCAAAAAAAAATCCTGCTGCCCTGGAAAATCTAGCCGGCCCCATAAGCTGCTTAGCAGCCCCCTTTAAAACCAATTATTTGACTGCCACACATGCATCAACCGACATGGAGTGGGGGTCTCCCCCGTGAACTGGTTCCCCACCCCCAACACCAGTGGCTTTTTATCACCCTACCCTTCCTTATTATTTTTTGTAAATTTTTGTCCTCCCTGTTTTTGTAAGTTTTTTTATGATTGTTTTAATATTTTTTAATTGTTTTAATTAAACGTTGTTAGCCACCCCGAGCTGTTTGCAGGAGGGGCGGGATATAAATATATTAAAGAAACAAAATAAATAAATAAAAGAAGGATTTAAATGGATTTGGCATGGGAGGGGCGTGTCTGTGAGAGAAATGGGGTCCCTAGCTCTGGATGGAAATGGGGTCCCTAGCTCTTCAGCGTCTCTGACACACACACACGCACATCCCCATGCCAGCACAGCTCCTCCAGCCAGAACCCCGGCGCTGCACTCATTTTTCAAATCATTCCTAAAGACCCTTGCAACTCTCTCTCAGATCCGTATCAATATCCTACCCCCGACAGGGGTCCCTGGGCTGCCCACATATAAAAAGTGGCATCCCCTCCCCGGCAGGCGTTTCTCACCTCCTCCCGGGGTTTCCATCCAGAGCTAGGGGACCCCTCATTTCCACACAGAGCAGGGATACACCACTGCCTCCCAAGGCATTCCAACACACACACACACACACACACACACACACACACACACTTCCTCGCCACAGCCTCTGCCCAGGGAGATCTGTCCCCCACCTGGCGCTGCCCACAACTCCCAAGGCTTTTTTCAAGCACACAATTCATCCCCTTTTAAATCAGTGTTTCAGATCCCCACACATATAAAAGCTACATCCCCTCCCGGCAGGAATTTTTCTCACCTCCTCCCAGGTTTCCATCCAGAGCTAGGGGACCCCTCCCATGCCAAATCCATTTAAAATCTCTGAACAGAACCATGCTGCAATCTCTCTGGCTACAGTCTCCCCCCAGAGCTATGGGAGTTCCCCTAATCCACTGGCTTTCCAACCCCGCCCCTGCACAAAGCCTGCTGCTTCAATGCAGTCTCAGCTGGGGTGTCCCCTCATCTCCCAACTATCCCCTAACCCCCATATACACGTGGACCCCCCTCCACCAGCCTGGACCTGCAAGCTGCCCCACCCCCAACCCCACACAAAGCACACTGCAAGCAGCCCGTATCCCTCTCTATCAGCCACCTCCATCCAGACACCGCACCCCATTTCCCCCCACATCCTTCCTCCAACCCCAGTGCCTGGGGAGACCCCATCCATTCACTCCAATTAAATCCTGATATTTGCAACCCCAGCCCAGCCGCAATGGGACAGGTTTTCCCCTTTCCTACACCCCCTCTGCATATAAAAAGCTGTATCATCTCCTCAGCAGGAGTTTCTTGCAACCTCCCAGGGTTTCCATCCAGAGCTAGGGACCCCATTTCTCTCACAGACACGCCCCTCCCATGCCAAATCCATTTAAATCCTTCTTTTATTTATTTATTTTGTTTCTTTAATATATTTATATCCCGCCCCTCCTGCAAACAGCTTGGGGCAGCTAACAACGTTTAATTAAAACAATTTNCACACGAGGGGGCACCACCAAGAAAGAAGACTAGGGATTCTGATGAGGAGGTTGGTAAACATTTGAGAAGGATCGGGTAGGGGTTGAGGGTGTGGGACGCTTCTAAAAATCCTTTTAATTTTTACAGTATTTTGAAGAGGGTTCATCGGACGATGATGATGACCACGATGGTTTTTACCCAAACCTACTCTGCGTCTGTAGTTTCTGCCGCAATAGGAAGAAGGTTCAGCAGAGAGACAAAAGTACGGGGGAAGAAACTGAAGACGTTATTACAGCTCATATAGTTAAGGCTGTAATTATATTTGTGGCTTGTGAATGTGCGAGAGAGGGATTGGCGGAAGATGTCAAGTACAAACATGAATTTCGTTGGAGTAATGCACAATGTCAGGGCCACAGTGGCTTGTACTGGGACATGGATCTATCAGACTTTCATTTCCACATGGCATCGATTAACCTAAGTCTCAACAAGATTCTTAGCATAGTGATGGCTGTGGGGTACAAACTAGGAAAGCTCCATTTGACTATAAAACACATACGTATGGCTGCACAGCTGCTAAGAAAGTTAGAGCGAGCTAAGGACAAGATAGCCCTGATGACAGAGTTGTGCGCTACAATACCCTATGAAATTATGGTAAAGGTCCGTAGAAGGTTCATGAGGTATGAGTTGGAGGAGGTATACGCCTGCGATAGTAGGGGAAATAGGGATCGTGATATGAGACCCTGCAAAATCATATTAGATTTTGATTAGGTTTCTTTTTCTACAGGTCTAGCGACAGAGGAGAGCGGCGATGCTATGGCCCCCATTATTAAAACAATTATTGTATATTCTTTTGGAAATGTGTGCGCATTCAGTGGTTTGAATTTTTTTTTACGGAACATGAGGGGTCTCATGTTCTTTTTACGGAACATGAGGGCTNCTTTTTTTATTTATTCTACAGGGTTATCCATTCTTGGGAGGTCAAACAATTTTTTTCTTCTTCTTCTTCTTTGGGTGGCTTCTTGTATCACCAGCCCAGCTTTGAGATTTTCTAAGCGTTCTCTGTGGGCTGCATGCCCCAACACTGTAGTAGGAACGTTCAGTTTGGCCAGGGCATTCATAAACGGTTCCCACCCCTTAGGTACACGATTATTAGATGGGGCATGCATCTGCATGGCTCTTTTCACAAGATCCATGATGTTAGAACCAGGCACCGCCTGTCCTTTGTACATGAAGGTTCCGCCGTCATCCCATGAAGCCAGCTCTTTGTGCTGGTCCAGTTTACGGACCAAAATCTCGGTGCTTTTCTTAAACCAATTTCCCACCACAGCCAGCACCTCCAGAAGGATGGTGGGGGTGGGGTAGTGTCTCAGGGCTTGGGGGTGGTGGCGGTGGAGGTAACTCAACAGCGTCGGGTGGTTCTGGGAGATAGAGGTTTAGTTTACTCCGATCCGCCTCCCCTGCTTGAAAAGCACCAGGTATCTTTGCAATACCCGCTCGTACAGTTTTGCTTTTTCATAATCGGATAAATCAGACCTTTAGAGAAGATCTTTCATTTCGGAGTCCAACCGCCGGACGTTGGTCGTCAGGGCTGTTTCTTCGGTGGCCCTCAAGGTGCTCCATTTTCCTGCTTGGTACGAGATACATTTTTTCGGTGTTCTCCATCATTATTTAATGAGCAGACTCGCCAGTAAGGGGACGGTGATGCTGAGAAAGGGATCTATAAACCCTCCTGACTGTTTTATCAGCTTCTTCTTACTTTGTAGGGAGCACCTTTTATCGCTCAGCTTTTTAATCAGGACCCGCTTCTTTTTAAGCTTCCCTATTTGCCTAGGGGTCTGAGCAATGTTGCCTTTTAAAGTGTTGAGGGCGATCTCTGAAATGGCAGCGACAAGATCATCCTACGGTGAACACAAAATGGCCTTTCGCTGCTGCGGCGGTGCATTAGTGAACCCTTTTAAAAGACNAATTATTGTATATTCTTTTGGAAATGTGTGCGCATTCAGTGGTTTGAATTTTTTTTTACGGAACATGAGGGGTCTCATGTTCTTTTTACGGAACATGAGGGCTTGTTCATTTGGGTCTTGATAGGATTCTATGTGTAATTATGGATGCGGCTTATAAGCTAAAGGTGCTTAGGGTGGACAACGAGACCGTGCTTGAGACGGCCTGGATGCTGAGAACAATAGAAAAATGTGACAACCCCTGGATGTTGATGCACAAGCTAATGCAATCGATATCGGTACATGTGGCTAGAGAAGCATATAGACAGCTCCGGATAGTTGATAGCGAGCGTTTATACCATGAGGACATGCATATTATCGACCGTACTGAGAGGCCAAAAATAATATATCTGGCTTTTGATTACACTTATACCTTCTTTTCCAGAAGGGGACTACTAAAGCGCCATCACTATGACGGATCAGATTGTTTATGCGGTGGTAGTAAAAATTATTCAACAATGCTACGAGCAGCAGCTTCACGATAATTTTCCGGGATGTGTTGTGCAGCACGGCAGTCAGCATTGTCATGAATGCCTGTTTTGGGAAGAAGAGGAGCCTGTGCGGCAGTTTAAACTGATCTGTTCTAAACTGAATATGCTGATGATTGTTGATATCATAGTGTATGTGGGGTACAAATTGAAGAGACTGTACTTGGGCAGAGACACCCTGAACGCTATAAATGCTTTGTTAGAGACTTTCAAAAAGAGTAAGACCAAGAGCCCCAGGGATTTGCTGTCAGGTCTATGTGGGAGGGTTTCGCCGAAGCTCCGTCAGGTAGTGTGTAAGATGGTTCACCGTATAGATTATAAATCTTTTTACCAAAGTGAGGATGACACATTAATATTAACAATAAAACTGTAAAATGTATGCTCTGCAGTATGATTAGCCAACATGTATAAAAAATAAAATGAATGCATTGCATTATATTTAACCACCCATGTATGTATGTATAAAAAATAAAATGAATGCTCTGCATTATATTTAACCACCCATGTATTGTCATGCCGCACCCGCAGGCACTAGTGCGGCGTGGCAGACCACGTGGGAGCTCTCCAATCAGGGGTAAGTGGGGAGGAGTTTCCCCACAGCCATCAAGCGGTGGGAAAAAGGA
>QEPC01003095.1:0-19799 GCA_003113815.1 Sphenodon punctatus
CTAAAGAGGCAATAATAATAATAATAAAAATTTCAAGTACATCAGAAGCAAGAAGCCTGCTAGAGATTTTGTTGGGCCATTGGATGACCAGAGGCGAAAGGGGTACTCAGGGAGGATAAGGACATTGCAGAGATGCTGAATGAATTCTTTGTTTCTGCCTTCAGCGCTGAGTATGTTGGGGAGATACCAAGTCTTTGTAGGTGAAGAATCAGAAGAACTGTCACAAATAAGTGTGACTCTGGAGGAGGTTCTAGAGCAGACAATAGTAATGTATCACCAGGACCAGATGGTATTCATCGCAGAAGTTGCAGACCTACTATTGGTAATTTGTAACCTACTGCTAAAATCTGCCACTATACCAGAGGATTGGAGGTTAGCAAATGTAATGCCAATATTTAAAAAGGGTTCCAGAGGAGATCCTGGAAACTACAGACCAGTGAGCTTGATGTCAGTGCTGAGCAAACTGTTGGAAACGGTTGTTAAGAACAGAATTACTGAGCATATTGATAAATGTGGATTAATGGGGAAGAATCAACATTGATTTAGGAAAGGGAAGACGTGCCTCACTAATCTGTTGGAATTAATTGAGGGTGTAAATAAGTATGTGGATAAGGGTGAGCTGGTCGATATAGTGTATCTGGACTTTCAGAAGGTGTTTGATAAGGTCCCTCATGAAAGACTCTTGAGGAAATTAAAGAGTCATGGGATAAGAGGCAGTGTCCTATTGTGGATTGGCAACTGGTTAAAAGATAAGAAGCAAAGAGTAGAACCAAATGGTCAGTTAAAAACAGTGGAGAGAAGTAACTAGTGGAGTGTGCCCCAAGGTTCTGTATTGGGATCAATGTTCTTTAATATATTCATTAATGATCTGGAGAAGGGAGTAAAGAGTGAGGTGATCAAATTTGCAGATGACACAAAGTTAGTCAAGGTAGTTAAAACCTAAGCGGACTGTGAAGAATTGCAGGAGGATCTTGCGAGACTGGGTGACTGGGTATCCAAATGGTAGATGAAATTTAACGTGGACAAGTGTAAATTGATGCAGATAGGGAAAATAACCCAAAATATATGCATATAATGCTGGGTTCTAAATTAGGAGTCGAGTTACTGCTCATGAACAAGGGGACACTCCATGAAATTAACTGGCAGCAGATTGAAAACAAATTAGAGAAAGTATTTTTTCCCTCAGCGCACAATTACCTTGTGGAATTTACTGTCAGAGGAAGTGTTCAAGGTCGGTAGTGTAGCTAGTTTTAAAAATGGATTGGATACGTTCTTGGAGGATATGTCCATTAATGGCTATTAGCCAAGTAGGTTTTGGGAACTTAACCTCTTACTGTTGGGGGCTGGAACAAATTATTTATTTATTTATTTAAAACATTTTTATCCCGCCCTTCCTGCCACTGGCAGCCTGGGGCGGCTAACAAAATCATCAATAATTAAAAATACAATAAAATATATAAAACATTAAATACTAAAAACAATGATAAAAATGAGGAGACAAAAAAACCCCATACCACCACCCCGTTTCCCCCACCCCACCCTAGGGAATTCCCCACAATAGGGAATGTATTGTCCATTGTGACCTGTTGGGTACTTCTCCCAAGAGAAAGAGATTGGCCAGTGTCAGAGACAGAATGCCGGTCTCAATGGACCATTGGTCTGAACCAGTATGGCACTTCTTATGTTGTTATGTTCTTATGTTCTGTACATATCTGGTGGAAATACAAAAATGCTGTTCATCATAATCATATCATGGTCATAGTTGGGACCCCAAATGGGACTGTGGCATCTGCAGATGGGATTGCTGTCGCAACAGATGTTTAATATACTTTGTATGTGTCATTGTTGCCCTGTGGGGTCATGGGGCTATTTTTAAAATGGGGTCATGCAGGCAAAAAAGCTTGGGAACCACAGTGGTACAGGCTAAAGTGGCCAGCAGAAGAAAAGTGTTTTCTCAAAATTTAAAAGAATGAACCAACACTTATTTATTAATTAGATTTATGGGTCGCCCCCTCCTGCTACTCACAACATATTAAAAACATACAAATATAGAACACTATACAAGTACAATAAAATACCTCCATGGTGGAGATAAAAACCCTCCCAACCCCCTTCTCAACCGCCCCCCACCCATCACCCGTCTCCTTCGCCGAAAGCCCGGTGGAACAGCCTGGTCTTACACTGTCTATGGAAAAAGGGAAGGTCTGGGGCCAAGCAGATCTCCATTGGGAGGGAGTTCCACAGCCTCGGTGTATCCACCGAGAACACCATCCTCATTGACGCCACCAAGATACTCGGGGAACCCTGAGAAGGGTGTTCCCAGCCAACCACAGGGGCCGATCCAGGACCCGGAGGTGAGGCGATCCCGCAGATGAGCAGGGACCAGGCCATATGGGGTTTTATAGGTAAAAACCAACACCTAGAATTGGGTCCGGAAGACTATAGGCAGCCAGTGCAGAGACTGGAGCACTGGAGTAATGTGCTCATGGCGACCTGTCCCCGTAAGGAGGCGGGACGCCACGTTCTGCACCAGCTGCAGTCTCTGGACCATCACCAAGGGTAGCCACACATAAAACACATTGCAGTAGTCCAGTCTTGAGGTAATGAACACATGGATGATGATGGCTCAGAATCCGAGACGTACGTCCGAAGCTGTCATACCAGATGTAATTGGCAAAATGCTCCCCTCACCATAGCTGCCACCTGGGCATCCCAGTGGAGCTGCAAGTCGAGGAGCACCCCCAGACTCTGAACCCAAGGAACCAATGGAGGGCGGACCCCATCAATTACAGGTGCCACCACTCCCTCAGTCCCTCCCACTAGCATCACCTCCATCTTGCCGGGTTTCAGCTTCAGATAGCTTGCCCTCATCCAATCCCCCACAGCCATCAAACTCTGGGTGAGTACTGAGACTGCCGGGCTTGGGTCAGCTGAAACAGAGAGGTAACGTTGGGTGTCATTACCACTGATGACAGCGCACATCAAACCCTCTGACAACCTTGTCCAAAGGCTGCATGTACATGTTGAACAGAAGAGGGGACAGAATAGAACCCTGTGAAACTCCACACGTGAAATCCTGGGGAGATGATGACACATGTTGAATTCTTCCAGTCAGGAAGGAATGGAACCATTCAACAACAGNAACACCTAAATCTATCTAATATAATCTAAATAAATGATAATATGGAGGTAAATGGGTTGGATGGGTGAAATAGGAGGAGGATGGCAATGGATTAGGAATAGGAAGGAACACAAACTGCTGGGAGAGAGGGAGACTTCTGAAACACCTGCTGTTCAGGAACAGTGACTAGCTCAGAAGGTGTTGGGAAGGGGGGAGGCAATCAGTTTTGTTTCTTGCTGCGCCCGCCTCACTTCAAGCCCCATTGGCTCCGTGCAGCCTAGCCCATGGCCAATCTCAGACTGCAAAGTCAGTGGTTTGCGGTGAAAAGGGATGGTGATTGGGTAGGCTGGCTGCTACTCCAAGCCTCTCCATCCCTGGTGCCTGGAAGTCTGCTCCTCAGTTGACTCCCCCTCCCTGTCATGTTTGACCTTCCAGTGACACTTTTTTTGCCACACGAAGTCACCCGAACGCAATCCGAACTGACCAAACTGTTCGGTCTTTCCACGTTCTGGTCTAGTTCAGTTCGGTCAGTTCATGTTCAGATTCGTGTTCGTGTTCGGTCATCTGAAAAGACCGAGTTCAGTCCGAACTCTGAACTTCCGAACCACGTTCGCCCATCCCTAGCATTTAAAATGTCAATGCTGAGAGAGCGAGTGAGTCCTTGTGGAAATGAGTCGGGCAAACTGGGTGAAAACATACGTGACGGCTGCATGGTGGTGGCCTGACACGGCCTCTGCACTGGATATGGTCCAGATTATGTTGGGAAGCCGAACAAATATGACCGCAACTGGGCTACCATGGCGGACCCAACCTGGGCTGTGTGGAGGCCCAGGAACAGACGTGATATCCCACTGTGGCCTGCTATGGCCCAGGTGGGTGGGCCTTAGCCTGGACTGTGACAACACAGGCTAGCTACCGACACGGCCCAGGGCAATCCCAGGCAAACATCTGGTGGCACCTGAACAGACATGCAGGTGAGACCTGGGCCAAAATGGGCCAAAGTGTGCCACAGCAGGCCACTGTGACATCTGTTTTTATCCGATGACTCAGAAGTATTGTATCAGGCTCTCTGCAAACTCAAGCAGACATCGCTGTTTTGGTTTTACAGGTCTTGAGTTTAGAAGGCTTTATTCACAACTGTAACAGCTAGAGATTGATTTTTTGAAAGCAGAGACTATAGAGAACAATGGAGAGGCTTGGAGTTGCAGCCACACTTTGAGAAACCACTTTTCTATAAGGATTTGTCTTGGACAGAGGCTCCTACCCTCCCCCACCCCCCCCAAAAAAAGACAGCAACTGTGCTTGAATTATACGGAAACCTCTTTATGTCCAATAAACCTGAGACCAGAAGAACAGTCATTTTATGAGTTTTTCTTTAAAAACTTTTTTTAAAACCTGCAAAATGTAATCTGAAGAAACCTGGGTTCTCATTGGTGAAGCCTTGATCATTATACCATTTGGGGAGGTAGTGGCTGGCAGGCCAGGGAGGGGTCAACTTTATTAATATGTAGAACATTAAAAAAAACACACAACCAAGATGTCTTTAACCATGACCATTTTGTTCCATAGAGATACTATTCCGATCCACATTTTTGGAGTATATTTATACAGCAATAGGGATTGTGGTCAAGACTGGGGGGTGAGTGGGTTCTCAAACCAATGTATTCAACCTGATTCATATTCCAAAATAATTCTGCCCCACCCCCCCGGCAAAAAAAAGAAAGAAAGAAAAGGAAAGGATTTTAGTTCAGCTCACTATAGCTTGTAAAATACAACTTATAAAACTTTATGGGCCCTGTTGCTCCAAGGGGCTCATTCCACAGCCGAGTATGCAAAAAACCCCAAACTTGAACAGTTTTATAGCATGGCACAAATGGGCCTGGGATATACATGGTGCTTCAGGTTATTCTGAATGTGGACTGGATCCTGCAGGAAAATAGACCACACAGCCTGGATTAGGCTATTTTGGGGGTAACTAGCAGATTTAGCTCAGAGGAAAACATGAGAAAAACACAAGCCACATTTCTGCTAGGAAAAAATCCCACTGTAAAACAAGTGACCTCCACAAGACATTGACCTCCACATCAGCCCATACGGTGGCCATTTTGTGGAAACCATAGCTTGGTATCAATGGCTTTTGCCATAATCCCTGGATCCTGATCCTCCAAGCCACTCAGTGAAACCTGCCCTCAACTCATGAATCTGGTTCATTCTCTCCTAATGTGTGGGTGCTATTTTGAGCTTTGGAGTAAATGCATGCAGTCCCTATTTAGAGAGAGGGCTAGGTGGGCAGGTACAGACTGCACGCTATTGGCTGAACAATGGCAATGCCAGGGGGCCAGCCGCACCACTTGTCTGAAGACACACTGCATCTCTGGATGTTAGTCGCCTCTTTAGTGCTAACAGACGATTGACCTTCAGACCTGCAGGCTGTCCTTGGCTGGACCCTGTTTGTGTATGTTTATTGCGATTTCTATACAACCCCTCTCCTGAATGACTCAGAGCGGTGTGCAATGTATTAAAACCCCCTCAGATGATGACAAAGAAAAAAGAACCTCCCCCCCAAATACCCCATAAAATATTTTAAAATCCCTTAAAAACCTCCACCCAACCCCTATCCCTACCTGTAATTTCTCTATAACCCAGTGAATACAATCAATGAAAAATCACACCCCATAATACAAATAAATAATTGCCCCTCCTTCCCCTCAAACTCCCCAGCCTATTTTTCACACTCCTACCCTTATTTCTTCTGCCCATAACCCACTTGCCCCATAGCTCCCGCAACCCCCGCAAAAACACCGTTACAAATTAGGGGGGGGGGGGTGCGTTTGTATTGTTTTCTTTCATTTACAAAAATGAACGGACCCCCGTTCGTTTTTGTAAATAAGGATATGAAAATGGATGAATAAGAAAACAATTGTCATTTTTGTTACTAAAATAAAAAAATAAAATAATAAAAAAAACACTGCACATGCACAAAATGGCTGGTGGGCCCATTTATTCGGCCTTTTCTATTTTGGGTATTTCAGTCACTTTGATACTTTGGTCACTTTGGTATTTCAGTTACTTCAGTGTTTGACCCTCATTTCAACTCTGTTGTGCACTATTGTGCACCAAACTGTTTTGCAACACTGCTACCAAGCCCTTTTGAGTGTGTGGTTGCAGCTGGGGGAGACATTTGCTGGAGTGGAGACTGTGAAGGGAGAACTGCCCTTGCCCTTCCTCCTCCCACCACAGGTATTTCTGCGGGCCGTGGCAGCCACGACTGCACCCCTCTTTGATTAAGAAACCCTTGGAGAGATTAAGAAGATGAGAACGTGGAGGACCTAAGGAGCTCGAACAATTGTTGTTAAGAGATCAAGCAAGGCGTGGAAGCCAGAACCTGTAGACTGAGGTTACCTTTGGAGAGTTCCCACCCTACTGAGGAAGTAGCTTGGAACAGAGGCCCAGAGCCAAACACGGCTGCATGCTGAAAGGCCCCAAGCCTAAGGGTGTGGCATCTAGGAGCCCTTGGAAGCCCGGGAAGCTTGGCCCTGGGAAAGGGGATCGGGTCAAGAGCCACCAACTTTAGCCCTGGGAAGGGAAAGGCATGTAATCTAACTTTTATGACTATCTAAGAATTGCTCTGTCACTTATGCTGGGGCAACAGCTATCTGCACTAGTTTTCTAAGGGCAAGGAGTTATGTATTTGGCATTATTTTGGCACAGGGCTGTGTTTGGATTATCATAGTATCTAACTGTTTAGCTTGCTCCCTATATAGGGAAATGATTGTTTAGTAAGTTTGTTTATTACCTGCTAACATTCTAGAGGTCTTAAGCCAGTTAGCTAACCTTAATTAGGGCTGAGTTACATCAGTCCCTTCGCCATTCTATTTCTTGGTTTGTGTTTCTAATATCAGGGGACATGGGTTGTATGGTTATCCTCTAGGAAGGTCCAGGCCCTACCAAAGATTCTGTACTGCTTTTCCCCATATTTAGTGGTTTACGTCTCAGGGGTCAAAGGTTGACAGTCTAAGTCCCATGAAGGGGAAGACCTACTCTAAATTCTCTACTGCACAGTTGTGTTTGGTACTGCCTAAGTTCCACAGGCCAAGGGTCGTCAGCCTAAGCCCCCAAGAAGGGTAAGCTCTACTAAAAAATCCTGCATTGTACAGCTTATTTTGGACTGCTGGTATTTTACGGTGAGTGGGGAAGGAGTTGGAGGAAGGAGCTAAAACGGTGATGGCGGTGGGGCATGGATAGGCCCAATGAGGAGCTCAGTGGGTGTGGAGGTGGTAATCGTGGTGGTGACAGTTGAAAAGTACACCCGACCCCTGGAACGATCTGCTGCTGGTAGATATGTCTCAAACAAATAAGATGACCTTACGTTCCAGAACTATTCTCCCTCTTGACTCCCCTTCCTCAATACGCTTAAAATTAAATACGGACAAAGTAACACAGGCAGTTAGAAGAGAGACACTTCCCTTGACTCAGGCCAAACTTACACAGTTTTTTACACAGGCAGGTCAAGATGGAACAAAAAAGATAAGTTCCTTAGAATCCTCCCCCACCCCAGAGATGTCACAATCACAAGAAATAGGGAAGGGGAATTATCCTATTAAGGTACATATGATAAAGATCGATTATGCCCTAAAGTCCTTGGCAAATGATATAGATGTCCATATGAGACAACAGGAGGCAAAATGCCAGAGTTTGGAAACGAAAATGGAGGGAATGCTCGACCTGATTTCAAATATGAAAATTCTGATGGGAGGTCTATGGCTAGAATTCTCAAATGCTCTTAGAGATTGTTCAGTTGAGAAGCTCCATAAGGAGACCCAGACAGAGAATTTGGAATCCACTAAATTGTCCTATTCAGCCACAGCACCCTGTAGAACATCAGGGAGACTCTAGCTCTACATAAAAGGAAAGACGAGCCGTGGAAGCTAGACCAGTCTCAGCCACCCATGGACCCTCCACAAAAATCGATAGAGCTTGAAAACAGGAAAGAACAACTTATAATGCCCTCGTCATGTCATATAGAAGGAGCTTTGGATGTTAACAAAGAGGGAGTTCTTAAACATCCTATTCCCCTAAAAATTTGGCCAGATACCACAGAGGAGAAATGGACCCCAGCTTTGATATTCATTTTTTATTTATTTATTTATTTATTTATTTATTTAACAGGATTTATATCCCGCTCTCCCAGTCTCAGCGGCTCAGAGTGGCTAACAACAGCATGGAACAAAAGATGGAAAGAGGTCTTTTAGCCATCTGCCAAGAGGTCGGTCTTTGTCCTTGACTGATATCAAAACCTTATTAAGAAATCTTATGGATTTAGATTTTGAAATGGATAACTTCTCTGCCCTGCGTTCCCTTTGCGACAGATATAATTTTATACGTTGGGAAGTGCTTTCCCCCTATATCAGTACAGTGGAACTGATATGGGAAGAACGCAGGACTTTAAAGTCCACAGACATTTATATACAGCAGGTGGAGAATACATTGGCCAGGGCCTTATTGAATTCATCTAATGATGAGAAAAGAACCCAGGATCACAAGAGACTAAGAAATGTGCAAGATAATAGAAAGAATGACAAAGAAAATCCAGATCTGAAAAGCACTGAGGCTTTGCCTCATGCTGATCCTTTAACCAGTTTTAGGCCCATTTCCAGTATTGAAGGTAATAAATATGACAGACCAGCCTGAGGATTGGTTGTTAAATGACCATCCATCATCTGTAACTTTATTTTCTGGGCACCCTTCCCACGAGACGTGCCTCCTGTAATTTTTTTCTTTTTGTGTTTTACACCGACGTCACTAATTGCAGATCTACCATTCTCACGAGTGCAAATTTTACACAATTTTCATCCTCCCCCTTCTGTCCTATGCCTGCTGCCCGACTGACCTCAGAATTGAGTTGAAATCCACAAGCCAGGAGTGATTGAAATTAACAAGCCAGTGTCAGAGCTGGGTGAAATTAACAAGCCGACTGAAATTACTAGCTAGAAACAAATCATAGCTCCGTCCTCCATTCTGCTGGTTTGCTGGTTTCCATGCCTGATATCCCATGATTGTAATACTAACACAGGTATTCCCACGTTCCCAATTTTGTGCAACCATAACACCCGTCACTGTAAGAGTAGGATTTCGGAGCCTGGTAATGTGCAAGCGAACACTCAAGGCATAACTCACAGGACAAACATGGAATAGTGCACTTTACATGTGCAGTTAACTTGTGGGAGCAAAGGGCAATCCCATAATTAGTGTCTTGTGTTAAAGCAGCCCTAGTTTCAAGCAAGAAATCAAACCACTTGACCACCATGCCTCTTTACAGCTGAGTTCTATATGATAATCAGCACAGGGGGTGGCACCGGAAAGTCATTCATAAAAGCCAAGTAATCATCTAGTGTTTTTCTGGCTTTCATTTCCAACCCTGAAATTGCCAATATTGGCTTTTCCCTGCTCTTTCACATGTAGGGCTGCACACTACTATTGGGAACATTTCCCTGGGCTCCCCTACCTTGAATTTAATTGCTGGGGTGAGCCCTGGCAAGCCCTTCCCCACAGCCCTCTCCCCAAATTGAGCCCTCTGGCAACGTGAGTTGATCAGTTGTGGCTTTGCTATTGAGTGGATTTTAAAGCCTTGCTTTTCCATTTATATAGTGCTATTCGTTCATTTGTTTGTTCATTCATTCATTTAGTTTCTACCCTGCCCTTCCCATGAAGGCTCAGGGAGGCTCACAAAATATTTGTTTGTTTGTTTGTTTGCCACCCTCTCCTGCCACAGCAACTCGGGGCAGCTTACAACATTTTAACATATAAAAACATCATAAAATATATCTAATATAAAAACAATAAATAACAATATAAAATACAGTAAACCACAAAGCAGAGCTAACCCACCCTCGTAAACACACATTTAATCACGTTGGAAAGCGCCCCCAGTACCATGCCCAGGATGAAAACCCGACTGACATGGTTCCAGGAATCCAGTAGCAACAAGATGTGCCTAGAGCTGCAAGGCAACTGCCCGTTCAATAACCTAAAAAGGGAAGGCCGGAGAGGACGGTAGGCTGGCTGGGGAGTCAGCATCAAGCAGTAGGTGCCTCCAGCCTGCCGCATAACATGAATGCTATCATGCTGCAAGTGGATGCGGTGAAGCTTACTATTCTCTCCCCTATCTTTGCATTTTATCTCTTTGGGGTGTGGGAGGTGATTGGGTGGAACACACACTTGCCGAGCAGATTACTAAATAACCAAAAAATGTTAAAACTTTCTAATAGTGCTAATAATGGGATTTTTTTCCACACTAGGTCAGACATTTGAATCCAGACCAGGTTGGTAGTTAAGACTGATCTACGTGAAAAGGGCTGTTGAGTTCAGTCCAACACTTTAGTGGAAAGATGCCCAGATTGTAAAATAACCTACCATCGCATCTGGCACCCTGGTTCGCAGTCTCTGCAAGAGGTCAGACACGAATGCTCCACTTCCACAGCAAACTGTACTCTCTCCCAGAGGGAGGGGTCCTTGAAATATTTTGGTGGAAGAGAAACTTTCACACCACTTATTGTGTAGATACAGAAGGCTTAAGTCTCAAACAAACAAACAAACCACCCTCCAAACACCTTGCAATGTTTTACTTGGTGCACAGGAACAGCACAATTTCTGGGCTGATTCCTGATACATTTATTCACAGTGGTGCCAATCCCAGGCCCCGCACATACACACATGTGCAACTGCACAGTTTGCACGGGCACCATAGGCCCCATGCATGGGGTGCATATGGTTTGCGTGCGCTCCATGCAGTGCTCCACAGGTCACAGGTTTGGCTCCAGTGAGAAGTAGCTTGCTCTACCAATCATCATGGAAGTGAACAGGACTTCATTTGTAGAACAAAGCTCTACTAGAACTGAAATGGGCAGCAGATTTGCTACCTGGAGGTAATAACCACTTTTTTAAGTAGTCTGTTGGGCATCCGATCGGCACCTGAGCACCAAGTCCAGCACCCGATTATCCAACAATACTAGATATTACGAATACTGAGCTACCGATTTACCATTTTACCAGTCAGCAACACGGTATAGGTATCAGGATGGGAAATAAATAAATAAATAAATTTTTTAAAAAACACCCGGTACTTGAAGTCAGAAAATCAGTACCGGAAGTTGGAAAATCTGGACCAAAAATGGTAAATCAGAACATTAGGTAACTTGTTGGGTGCCAATAGGATGCCAATTAGTACCTGATGTTACTGGGTCGGGTTGAGTACTGGAATTTGCGGAGGTATACCTGTTTTTGTGGGTACTTGCTTCAGCTCTAAGCTCTACTAACCTGAAAGGTAACAAGACTAAGCCCCACGTGACTATTCATTGTGGCGGAAGAGAAGCATGGCAAATATTCCGACAGCAGCCAGCGACACTGTGTCAATAATAAAAGTGCCCTTGGTGCCAGACCCTGCTGAACAGCTGGAGACTTCATCTGTGAACTCAGAGTAAAAATCAGGGTTAGTGTGTGGCCGGCACTGGCCGCTTTTAAACGAGCAGGTCACGGTCGCGCAACCCGTTTACGTGATTTTTCAGAATTCCATGAGGCGAGATTTAGACGTGACACATCACGCATTCAAGGCGGTCACACATTGGATATTTTCAGACGTTACGAAACCACGCTCAACCACAGTCAATTGGCAGTGGTGGCGAATGGTCCCGTAACGTCTGTTTGAATCCCGCCAGATGTTCACCACAGTGAACCACTGGCAGGAATCAAAATAACCACGCTTTTGAGGATGGTCCGGGGACCATCTTCGAAAGTGTGGTCAAAGTGATTCCCGCCGGGGGTGAACACTCGGCGGGAATCACTTTCCCCCCAACAGATGTGACGTTAACACGCTCAACCACGGTGGAATTCACCGTGGTTGAGCGTGTCAACGTCACGTCTGTTCCCTGACCATGGCCTGGAATCGGCGGCCGTGCTCGCTGCTGATTCCGGGCCGTGGTCAATCTCCCAGGGGGCGGGTGGGTGGGCTGCTGGGAGAGAGTGTGCGTTGCGGCCGCACTTAGCGCCGCGCAGCCCCTTCCCCTCCCCCTCTGTTGATGTGCCGGTATTGATCCCAGTGGGGAATCAATAGGGTGATTCCGTGACGGGACGAATGTCGCCCCGTCACGTCTGAAATCACCCATTGTTTAATGACCGTGAACGAAATACCTCCATGTGTGAGGTATTTAGTTTGTGGTCTTTAAACAACGCGGAACCGCCTTCAGCGTGCGACATGATTTTGAAAAATCACATGAGTGGGTCACGTGACTGTGACCTGCTCTTCTAAAAGCAGGCTGTGTTGGAAAGTGGCCTGGAGGTGCAGGCAGAACTCTAAACAGAAAATGTTAAGCCCGTCCAGCAGCAGAGCGAGCATAATCAGGGATTTCAAGATAGTCATTGGAGCCCGATATGCCAAGCCTACAGTTCCCCCTTGCCTTTCCCATCCACCCCATCATGTCAGCAAATACAAACATACTCCCTGATAAGCAGACGTTCAAGCCTCCACTACCGAGAAACAAAGCGGTTTTAAACTTTAACGAGAAGACTAATGGAAATAAAATGCAAAAATAAAGAAAGAAATGACTAAAATGTTGGAAGGGTGTTTTTTTTTATTACTATTCTGAAGCAAAAAAGTGTACTCTAAATAATAAATAAGCTACATTTTTGCAGCCTCTTTTCATATGCGTGAATATTTAAAACAAGCAAAAATGTGGAGTAGGCATTTGCTGAGGACAAAGAAAAAAAAAACCCCTTATTTCTATGTAAGGAGGAGGAAGGTGCACGGAGCCTGAAATGGGGGAAACTAATGGCGCTGCTGCAAACATACAGGAAGGATTGTCAAGTGTGAACATATTTGTAGACAAACTGATCTGACAAGTTAGCTTGCGTAAGAGGCACTTAAAAATGGAGCAGAGGCTGGGGGGTGGGGAGGAAAGATGATTTTGTTCTTGGATGCTAGGTTGGCAAAAGACACACCTGTTGTTTTCTGGAAGCCAGACTGAAAAGTGCCCCAATCACTTTGGAATTCCTTTTAGGTACATCCGCAGCAGCAATAGGAACAGCGATGTACGAACAGGTAGCAACACACTTTATTGGGGTCTCGCTCGCTGTGGGATTGGAAATCCCTCCCAGTTCACATAAAACCCCCAGTCAAACATGTACCTCTTGTACCCCCTCGCCAGCATCTTCTGCATCACCATACACCCCTGCTCTGCTCACCAAGGTGCTCTACGTTTCTCTGCTTGTCCAAACATCGTATAGGGCGAGAAACTCTCCATCAGTCGCTTCACGTTTCCTGTACCCCGAGTCACTTGTTTCCCCAAAGACAATCAGCTGCACCATCTAATCAGGGCACTCCTGGTGGCCCCGCATGTATAATCTCGCTGTCATCAGGGAAGTGATGAGGAAAAATGGCAAGGAGGGAAGGTCCAGCTTCCGTTAGTGACTTTCTTACTTTGGGTAGTGCACAAACATCCAGAAAGGTTGCTGTCTTGATTGCATACCACTCTCTCATCTTGTCTGGGGCTCTCGCTCTTCCATTCTGGAGACAGCTCCCCTGCTAACCACCGCTGCCTGTGTTCTGTGAAACCAGCAGGCGGGGCCACATTGAAGACCTCCCGTCCCCAGTTAGCTACGGCAAGACAGTGCCCCTGTTTGGGACCAGCTGAATAGAGTGGAGCAATGCATAGCCGGAGAGATCAAGGATGCCTTATGTCAGCAGATCAACCGCAGTGGTAGCACAAATCAGTGATACTTTTTAATGATCATTTAACATTTTTTAATAAAAACATTTTAAAATGCTTCTGATCCCCAGCCTCCAAAGTGGCTTTTTGCAATGCCATACTGCTGCTGTACTCTGCTGTCTCCACTCCTCCAAACCTCCCACCTTTCCCAGAATAAGCACGGAAACCATGGATTGTGGAAAATATCACTTTTAAAAGCAATATTAACTTTAATTTAACTTTAATTTATTGAATTTTACTGAACTTTAATTAATTTAAAAAGTTCTTTTATTTATTTGCAAAGGATTTTTATTTCTTCTGCCTGCTACTTTTGGGGGCAGCCTAGTGTACTCTCTTGGGTGCGGGGGTGGGACTGGTGGGGGGCATTTTCTCCCTCCTCCTCCTGCAGATCCACCAGTGGAGGTTGCAGAGAAGTGTTTGGTGGCAGTACCTCTTCCTCCCATCTCAGCCTGCCATCCCACATGAAGCCTCTCCCTCTCCCCCATCCTACCTGTGTCCTGGGAAGTATCCTCATGCTCCTCAGCCCTCTCCTGGCCACCTGTGAACACAGTAAAGAAAACCTTCCGCATAATTTAGCAATAAATGGAAGCCTTTATCATGCAGCTGTGTAAATGCAATGCTCCCCCATGCCCAGGTGAATTAACTGACCATAGTTTATTTATTTATTATTTATTTATTTATTACTGTAATTTTTATGCCACTCCCTCCTACCTCTGGCAACTTGGGGTGGCTCATAATAAAAACCAACAATAAAATAAATATGTTAATAAAGTAACAAAATACAAAAATATAAAATATCAATGAAAACAACAAAGAAGAGTCAATCAATATTTATTTACAGCTTTTGCCAAATTATCAAGGAAAAGTCCATAAAAACAAGCTGATTCCACCCCCCACCCACCCCAAAGTACCCATCTCCCCTGCCAAAAGCCTGGCGAAACAACCAGGTCTTACAACGATGCCTGAAGGAGGGGAGATCCGGGGACGAACGGGCCTCAGTCAGCCGGCAGGGAGTTTCACAACCGCAGTGCTGCCACCGAGAACGCCCTATCAAACATTGACCCCTGCCACACATGGGGGACCTCTAGCAGGGCGTCTCCAGCTGATCACAGGGGTTGATCCAGGATCCGGGGAGTGAGGCAGTGCCACAAATAGGCTGGGCCCAGACCATTTAGAGCTTTATAGGTAAGAACCAACACTTTGAAACAAGCACGGAAGACTATAGGCATCCAGTGCAACAAGCGGCATGTAATACAGGTGTTATATGCTCACGACGACCCATCCCAGGGAGGAGGCTGGCTGCGGCATTCTGCACCAGCTGCAGTCTCTGGACCATCACCAAGAGTACCCCACATAGAGCGCGTTGCAGTAGTCCAGTCTTGAGGTGATGAAGGTATGGACGATGGCGGCTAGGTTCAAGTCCGAAATTTATGGCCGAAGCCGACACACCAGACGTAACTGGCAAAAGTCACTCCTCGCCACAGCCTCCACCTGGACATCCAGGCAGAGCTGAGAATCAAGGTGCACCCCCAGACTATGAACCTGAGGAACTAGGGAGGGGCGAACTCCTTCAATGATGGGGACCTCCATCCCTGCAGCCCTCCCCACCAACATTACTTCTCTCTTTTCAGGATTCAGCTTCATACAGCTTGTGCTCATCCAGTCCCACACAGCTGCCAAACACTGGATAAGCAACGAGACTGCCAGACCTGAGTCAGCTGAAAAGGAGAAGTAGAGTTGGGTGTCATCAGCATATTGAGGACACTGAACCACAAACCCTCTCATGACCTCACCCAGCAGCTGCATATACACGTTGAACAGGAGAGGGGACAGAATAGAACCTTATGAGACACCACATGTGAGATCCCGGTGGGATGAAGTACAATCACCCAGAACCATACGCTGGGTTCTTCCGGCCAGGAAGGAAAGGAACCATTCAAGAATGATCCCGCCCACCCCAGCTCGGTCCCGCAAGTGGGTCACCAACATCTCGTGGTCAACGATATCAAAGGCAGCCAACAGATCTAACAGGACCAGAAGAGTTGAACGGCCCTGGTCCAACTCATGGCAGAGCTCGTCAACCAAGGCCACAAGTGCCGTCTTGGTGCCATAACCTGGACAAAAGACAGACTGCGAAGGATCCAGAAAGCTGGTCCGGTCCAGGTGTGCCTGGAGCTACTGAGTCACTACCTGTTCAATAAACTTCCCTAAAAAGGGAAAGTTAGAGAGCAGTCAATAACTGGCCAGAGCGTCAATGTCCAAAGGTGGTTTTTTGAGTAATGGGCATACTAGGGCCTCTTTGAGGCACCCAGGCACCCTGCCTGCAGGGAGGCATTGAGTACCTCAGCCAGCAATGGCCTAATGTCTCCCGGCTGGCCTTAACCAGCCAGGATGGGCACATATTTAATTCACAAAATGTGGCTCTGACAGACCCAAGGACATCCTTGGCATCAGTGGATGACACAGGCTGAAACTGATCCCACAAAACAGGACGAGGTGGGACATTCATTACCTCTGGTTCCCCTACTGTGTCAAATGCAGCACTGAAGCAGTGGTGAATGTGAGCAACTTTGTCAGCAAAATAGTCAACAGACATGTCACAGTGAGCGTTGGAAAATTCCAGCTCCAGGTAGAGACAGTCTGGACTGATCAGCCCCTTCACCACCCAGAAAAGTTCAGCTGGATGACACTTTGCAGATGTTACTATAGCATCAAAGAAACTCTTCTTTGCTGCCCGTACAGCTATGTTATAGACTTTCAAACTAGTTCTATGCTGCAGTCTGTTGTCTTCAGTACGGGTATGGTGCCACCCACCGTCGCTGTAACCTGGCTGTTATTCTAAGCCATGGTCACGGCAATGAAAAGACTGTGGAAGTTGCTCTGGAAAAAAACAACGGCTTCTGAAGAGCAAGTGTTGGGCATGTAGGTACTGCAAACCAGGATAAGCTGGGACAGCACATGTTTGAATTTGGCACACGTTGCACATGTGCCAGTGAGAGCAAGAGTGGAAAGAGCGGCAGGAAATGGTCACTCCTCAGAATGCTCAAGGCTTCTTGCCTGCAACTCTATGGTGCTAGTGGACCTGTGTGCACATGAGGCTGCACGCAACCTAATTGATGGGACACAGACACGTGGGCGCACCTTAGCTCACATTCGCCTGCACAGCAGGCTCCACATGCTGAGACCCCATCGTGAGTGGGGGTTGCATGTCCGGTGGGTGGTGGCCACGTGGCCAGTGGAGGCAGGCAAACACCTAATAAACAGGCAGGTGGACCCCCATCTGGTGTGGGCTAGTGTCTTGTTTGTTAACACCCTGAGAGTGTGTTTCTGTTCCAACACAGAAGCTTTCCAGAAGACAATAGGATCTAGATATGGGAAGTCTCTTGATAAGAGAGGATTATGCTCTAAATCCATTTTGCTTATTGGCCGTAGTCTTTCTGTGTATTAGTTTACCATTGGTCAAAATGAGGGATGATAATAACTTTTCCTTTGTCTACCTTGTAAGTTCCTCATGACAGGGATGGACTTTCACTAAGTTCATAATGGCTGTCCAATCTGGTTTGGAGACCTCTATACATGCATTTATGCTACAAATTAATAATACTTTAAACCCTGACCCATGGGCCAAATCTGGTCCACAGCTGATTTTTATTTAGCCCCTTTCCAATTCTTGAATCTGGCCTCTATTGTCAAGCACTGAGAGAGTGCACTCAGGGGGAAGGCAGCAGAGATGAGGGCATACACTTCAGGGGATATCCATGGCACAGATCCAACACTGGACCCTCCCCTACCTTGCCCCATGCTGAAAATACCCCTTATGTGCCCTTCTCCCAACTTCCTATCCAGCCCATTGAACTTGTATTAGTTTTCAAAGTGGCCAAAGCAGGGGCGTGACTAGGTTGGAAAGGGCCCAGGGGGAAGAATTGGCCTTGCCCCCCTTCCCCATCCAGTCCAGCAAGTCTGCTGCTGTGACTCCAGAGATACTCCTGACACTGCGGTGCCGCCTCTCCCTCTCTTTGCTTGCTGCACCTGAACTCTGGAGGCTGCGGGGCACTGCATGCCTCATGCTGCTGGTGCTGGTGCTTGCTCCATCCTGTGCCACCCGCCAAGTGGGCTCCACGCTGCAGGTGCTTCTGCTGCCGCGCTCACCTCGGTCTCTTCCTAGACACACCGTGACAGCAGAGGATTTGTGCTCCTCCCCCACAGCTTGGGCCCCGGGACAAATGTCCCTCCTATCCTGATGATAGCTATGCCCCTGTACCCAAGGGCGGGAAAGGTTTACCACTCAAGGGGTGTAGCTATAATAGGGACAGGCAGTGCAGCTGCCCCAGGACCCATGAGCTGGGGCAGGGGTGGGGGGGGCATGCTCACTGGTGCAGCTCATCCCCTGCTGCTGGAAGGGAGTCTGGAGGGAGGCATTCCATCTTCTCTACCTGGGCCCATTCTATACTAGCTATGCCCCCGTTCCCACGCCTGCTCTAACTATTGAAATACAAATGCATAATATCAAAGAAGGTTTTCACAGACAGGGACCATTTATTTATTTATTTATTTATTTTAATTTATTTCTTGGCATTTTTATGCCACCTTCTCATGCCCACGGCATCTCGGGGCAGCTAACAATACGATAAAACAATAAAATACATTAAAACCAACATCACTTTTAAAATAATTTTAAAACCCCTGACCCTAGCCCTACCCTCCAATTCCCCACCCAACCCATTTACCCCCCTGACCTCGGATTTACCCCCCTGATCTCGGACCATGGAGTTGGAAGATGGCTTCCAGGTTAGGAAAGAAGGGTAGATACAAATCATGCATCGAATTCAAAAGGTTAGAAGGATGCTCCTTATAACTTTCCATGACCCTGGTGTGATGTATGAGTCATAGGTCTAAGTCTCTGTGTTCGGAGCACGCCTTGGAGTTCCATGCAGCTAAAAATACAGCACGGAAGGCCTGTTCTAGTGTCTTGACAAGGGTGTTGGTGTTGTTACCTATTCCATGACTTGCAGCTGTAGTGCTTGTTTAACTGCATGAGGTTTTTTACCCCCCTGACCTCGGATTTCTTTTTTGCCAACTTTATATTTTAATGTGTGTCTTTATGGAAATATTTATAGCGCACATGTAGCGTATAAAACACCATCATAAAGCCTTTTAGCTTGGGTCCTGCTGAAATGAGTGGTGTTATTATAATAATAATAATTTCACAGGGTTATATCTATTCTGTAATGAGAAAGTGCTGTGGATGCTTGAACTGCCAACCCAGTAGAGTTTTTACAGCTCTCTCTGGGCGCAATGACCTCATGCAGCTGCCAGAATGCTTTGAGGGGGATGACTTACCAAGTAATAAGTGGGTACATGTCAGAATGGCCAGCTAGCAGGCATATATGACTATCCATTCATGGGAAGCCCATGTTATTTGTGATGTACTCTGGGCTTTCTACATCTTCCAATAAGGTCAGTATTTAAAGATGCCCATAAGTTCCTTTTCCAGTTTCCCCTTCTGCTCACTGGAGGCCTCTACAAGACCTTTTGCCTTGAAGGGTCAAATAACCTCTTTGGTCTTTCCCTTATATTTGTTTTTTCCTTCCCAGTCCTTTCTGAATGCCCAGTCTGCCGATTCCCACATGAAAAAAAATGCTACTCTCATTTTGTTGTCATGCAAGAATTCAGAAGAGAGCAACAAAGGGTACTTTCAGACGTTACGGGCGGCCGGTTCACCACAGCGAACCACCAGGGGGGGCGAACAGCGCAACCACGCCCGGGGGTTGGAAAACGACCCAAACAGACGTGCCGGGAACGGCACCACGGCCCGGAACCGGGCCGCACCATCACGGCCCGTGGCAGCACAACAGACGTGCAGCCGAACCCCCGGCGGGCGCTAAACCCCCACAAGGCACCGGGCAGGGGCGGGACAC
>QEPC01003095.1:40556-52330 GCA_003113815.1 Sphenodon punctatus
AAAAAAAAAAAAAAAAAAAAGGTCAGTGATGGCCCATAAAATCTGTGACCAGTTTAGGAGCTCTTCCAAAGTATAGGGGGAAAAGCGGGCACTCGAGTGAGCTTTACCAGGTCAACAGCCTGTCAAAATATTAGCTGCAGCACGAGAAACTCTCTCATTCCTAGAGACGTTTTGACAATGAGGGCAATATGAGTGCACCGTTTAGAATACAAGTTCCCAAGATCAGGAAAACTTAATTTTCTGACATTTTTTTTTTTTTTCAGTCACAGGACTAGGAAAAATTATGTGGAGAAATATAGACGCTTAAAAAGAAATTACAGACCAGACAGTTAGAAAAATGCTTCTTTCTTCCCATCAGTACCAGTGCTGTGAAAGCCAGCCCTGCTCCCCAAGCCATGATTGGCCAATGGACTAGGAGACTGCCTCCACCATACGTGCTGCTTCTAGCTCTCTTCCCACTGGAGGAGAGGAGTGCCAATTAAAGGAAGGAGCTGGAGGAGAGAGAACACATACAGGGTTGTTATGGAGAGAGCTGACCACACAACCCTGTCGAAACACCTTGGCCATGAGCTGGTGCTGGACAAAGGACTGGTACTTGAGAAATGCTGTATTCAAAGTAAAAGGCTATAGATGGTTTCCATGACTGTAGTTTTACTCACCTATCTGAACTGTGGGAAATGTCCAACAAAACTGGGATCTTTTCCTGAGGTGGATGTACCACGGTTATGCAGCTGCCACTGACAGCCTGTTATACACTGCCAATAACAGGCAGCCATAGCTGGCTGCCATGGTGAGCCCCCACACCGGGACAAGCTGGGGCCAGGAAATGTGTTCCTGCTGGGTTTGCCCGCTCTCACCCAGCTGGACCCTGGCTGGACGCGAACTGTGGGCCTGCTTTGTTCCAGGCTCACATTTCCAGCTCAGCCAGCACCCCGGGTGGGGTTTGTTCCGGGTCCACATCTGGTGGGACCAGAATGAACATTCAAGCATCACGCTGACCCAATCGGGCCAAAGTGGTCCAAACCAGGCCAGTGTGATCATATGCCTGTTAATACCCTGTGTTTGAACAGCTGAGATGAGATCAACTTCTTAGGCTGCTTGCCCACATTATTTAATGTATTCATTTATGTATTTATTTACTTCAATTTTTACCTTGCCCTTCCCAGATGGCTCAGGGCAGCTTACACAAACGAACATTAATTCCTATCTAAAATTCATTTGTGTAACGTGGACAACCAGCCTTCCTCATTCGGGAGGGAAAATTTACGTTAGTTCCATCACGGTTGACAGGACTGAAAATCTAGCCCTGTCACTCCTGTGAGAGGAATGTATGCAGTGCATTCAAATTTCACGTTAAAGTAATCTGAAATTGCCCAGGAGGGGGCGTGAGGGAGCGAGAAAGAGTGTGGGGGTGGGGAGGCATCAGGCACACACACCCAGCGAGCCCAGCAACGCCAAGGGTGTTCCTCTGCGGGCACAGGCCTGTCAGGTCATGATGAGACCCCACACACAGATTAACTCCCCGACATGCTGGGCTCGGACTGCACTGCTGGAGCCGCTCCACCGCTGGGCAGGTGGGTTACTTACTGGGCTGAGGACTGGAGAGGTGTGGGGCATGCTGCAGGGACTGAACGTGGGCACGGCTCCGTTGTATCTGACAACGGATTCGTCCCACTTTCCAGCACACCGTGTGAAATCAACGTGGGCATGCAGCCCACCACATAGCTGCAATTGTCTCGTGAGACGTGTGCAAGCAGCCCTATTGCCCATTTCTTATTGCTCAAACATCTCATGACTTTCTAAACCAATCTCATCATTTTTGAGAGCCTGGTTTATGGTTTATTTTTAAAGTTTGGGGTTTATATAAACAGATTGCAAATGTCAGTTTAATCTGTTTTTTAAAAATAATGACTAGCTGAATATTTTCTGCAAATAATTCCTGGTATGTAGATTGACCAACAGCCAGTTGTTCAGTAACTGGAGGTTGAATTTTTTCCAGTGGATATATGAATGTCACAGGGTAAGAAATTCTTCCTCCTCTTCTAGCATTGAGTCTACCCCTCTAGGCAGACTCAATAGCTTCCCCCTTTAGCCTAATGAGTCTTTAAAAAGAGGGTGGTGGGAAACAACTAGGCAATTAAGAGAGGGAGGAAAAAATTAAAGGAATGAATCCTTGGGCTCTAATTTAGTGAATTTATTATTCACTTAAAACCTTGGTGACTTATTCTCATGACAAAGGCTGTAATAGGAAGAGAAAATGGCTAGAATAATGAACATGTTTGCATGGCAGAAAACAGGGAATGACAGAATGCTCCCCTGGATCAATTTGACTCCATAATTACAATCATATGGATATCTTTTCATGTCATCATTTGGGTAATTTATTGTTAATTTTCTCTTGGAAAGACTTCCATTAAAAACGGCTTGCATTTTGTCTTTTAAAATAAACAGGTCTTCTGCTAGATGAAGACGTGGGAACAGTGCAAAAATCTTTCACAAAGAAATTGAAATCTTTAGAATTTAGTCAGATTTCAATGCAAATAAAAAATCTGGGCCAGGTTTTCTATGGTTCAGATTCTCATTGGCAAAGATGGACTGGGTAAATATCATTGGAGGCTTTCAAAGAAGAGGCTGGGTAAATATCAGGGATGTCTTAGATATGGTGATGCCTGCCTTGCTGCAGAGAATTGGACTAAATGTTCCTCAAAGTGCTTTCCAGTACTATGAACTTCCAATACTTAGACCAACCCATGCTTTGTTCACATGAGGTGGAATAAATTAATTTGTGCTGATTTTGTTCAATCCTGCTCTCTTGTGTGTAGCCTAGAGGGTTGAAATGCTGACCCGCTCTCGTGGCGTAGTGGAGGCAAACCATCCACAGGCTGATTTTAGCCGACAACTCTACAGAGCTAACAGAGGGTGAAAACAGAAGTGGCTGTGCCATGCGGAGACCCGACCTGGACCAGGTTGCTGCCGTGCTGCTGTCCCGGCTGGGGTCAGGGCACCAACCACACATAACCCTGGCTGGGGAGGGACCACAATGAACGTGTGACTGGCTCTGGTCCCGCACTGCACCCAGCACCCTACTCCCTGCCACTTTGCTCCGGACTGACCCGGGGGGGAGGGAGGGCTGGTAGCCTGGGCTGTGGCTTCAGCACTTAGCTGACTAACAGCCCAGGCTAGCCTAGCCACTGACAAGTCCAGGGTCATTCTGGGCAAACATCTGGGGGCCCGAGCAGCGGGACAAAGCTGGCCAGAGCGGGTTAGTGTAGCATTGTTTTTTACTCAGAGCCAGATCTTTTAGCTTAGAAGGTAGCAAAAGGTCCTCCCGATTCAGTTCCCACTGATGACAAACCAGCCTCAGGTCTCACTGTCTCAGGTTATAAGCGGTGGCCCTTACGGGGTTGTAAGCTGTGTGAATCTGTGAAACTTAGGGCGGGCACACTTCCTCAGCAAGGGGGAGAGTGTAGTCCAGAGGTTTGGCACACTGGCCCCCTCCAGTGGTGTGGTGGTGGCAAACCACACACAGGTTCATGACTCTGCTACTCCACAGGATTAAGAGATCCAGTTCTAGATGGAGTGAGAGATCCCCAGTTCAATTATTCCTGCTACCAACAACCCATCCACAGGGGTGTCTAGTTTACAGGTGCAATCCAAAAGACTCCAGGATTGCAATTTATAAACTCCAAACATTGGACCTTTAGGACACTGTTATTATCTTCTTTACTAAGTAAAACAGTTAACTTCTGCTGAAGAGTAACAAAGCATTTACTGAAGTTATGGTGGGAAACTCCGACATTGTATACATGCAAAATGTATCCTTATATTTCCAAGCCTTTTTTCTCCTCAGCAGTGGTATAAACCAGAGCTTGGGTGTTGCATTACAACACCAAGCAACTCAGAATGAAGTCTGAATGACTTTGGAGGGTCAGGAGGACCTGGGACAAAAGGCCGTGCTGCTCCTTGGAAGGACTTGCAATGCCTTTGTAGAATATCTGAGGTTGCCTTATTTGAGAAAAGTCATGGCTGAGAAGAGGGGAAAAAAAATGTGTATTGGATCTTGCAGATTAAATTCCTGATTAGGAAACGTGATATTCCTGAAATCCCACCTGAGAACAAGCTCTAAGCATAGCAAATTTGGGTGTTAGCATTCGCTGTATCATTTCCATCATAAACCCTGGTCCTTTCTTCACCTTTCTACCCCAACCCATTAAAAAAAAAAATTGACCATATTTTCAAAAAAGAGCTCATGGACATATATTCAAAAGCTCCAGACTCAAAGTCAAGGTCAAATTTTTCAAAATGGGCTCAGCATTCATTTAGGCAAAAGGCTGAGCAGGAACCAGCTCCAGTTGTGTCTTGTGTGGCAAGATTTTTGGAAGAGCTCAGCCTTGTGTGTTAATGGGATCTGAGCTCTTTTTTTTTAAAAAAAATCCTCCCTGAAGACAGATCTAGTGTCTGAGCATTTCAGCATTAAAGAAACAAGCAAACAAAATATCAACCAAAAAGAGACCCACAGCACCATATTGTGTTGAAATGCATTCTGCCGCGGCCGCCAGCCAGATGACAGTCTCTCTAAATTCTGTGTGTCGACGCTCATTTAATTCCCCGAACAGCCCAGGTCCTGACAGGTGCGTGAGTAACGCCTATGTGTTACAAGATTTATTTAATGGGTGTCTGATGAGCTGACTGGGACCGTGGGTCCTCTCAGAGACATATTATCTCTGCCAGGAATAAAAATCAGCTGAAAACGGTTGGGCTTTGATAGCCACAATCTGTTATCAGAAAATTGAACTGTCACCCATGTGTGTCATGTTCATTTTGGCTGATTAAAGAGATATTAATCTACTGTCATTGTTACAATATCTGTCATCCTGGGAGCTAAAGCAGGAATATGCAAGCATCTCCTCCGGATACACAAGCAGGGGAAAGAAGAGGCGTGTGGAATATTAACGAAACTCCCATCCGCTGGAAATATTGAACCACCGAGAATTGATTATGGTTTCGCTTCTAGAGCAAACAATAGGTCCCCGCTTCAGGTAATGAAACATTTGGGTTGGTATTGACTGCAGTTCTAAGGGAAGGAAATGTATTTTATAGAGTTATGACTTTCCCTCTTTGGAGAACAGAACACACATGTACCTATCTGGAAAATGGGTATAAGAGCTTACAAAGAGCGTTGGAGATTTAATAAAATTAATCAATCTGTTTTTGTGATTTCTCGTGAGCTTACTCTAAGTGTATGAGGGCTGCACACTTTATTGCATCTGTAGACCAGGGCTCCAATCCTCAAGCCACTTACTATGAGGCCGCCGTGGCTGCCCAGAACTTCCGCTGACCCAGACCGGGTTAAGTCCAAGTGGGCCAACACATGCTATGGCCCACTTTACCCCAGTTCAGAGTCCTTTGCACAGGCCGTGGCAGCACATAGCCCAGGCTGTTCCTCGGGAATGGTCCCGAGGAGCAGCCCAGGCTAAGCACTACCACGGCCCGTGCAAACCTAGGTTCCAGCTCAGGCCAACATCTGGCAGCTGGTTTTAGACATGACGGCACCACGGATGTCCACGCAGGTCAAAATGTGGAAATCCGTGGTACCGTCACATTTGAAAACACCTCAAGTTTGCAACTTATGGCTAAGAAGAGGCAAGTCAGTATCAAAGGAAACTAGTGCCTAAAGCAGGGATGGGAAACTTTCCATCCCACATGCCATTTTGAAAATTAGAATACACTCCCCACGCCAGACAAACGTTGGGGGCATGGGGTGCTTTAAGGGTGTGCTTAGGATGGGGGACGAAAAGGGAGGGTCCAGATCATGGACCTATACTATGGATTCATCCCCTATTCTCGAATGAGTACCCTCATCTCTCCTCAGTTGGCATGAGCTCACTCTTTCAGTGGCCCTTTTTNCTCCACGGCAGGCAGGTGGGTGGGTGTGCTCCCACACACATGCATGCACATCCACTTCCACCTATCCCCCACGCATGGAGCAAACGGCGAAACTGGTCGTTGCTTTGTGTGTGTAGATGGGGGGGTGTCCATCTACACCCTCTCCCCACCCATCACACACAGGCTGTGGTGCACATGAAGACACACACACACCCCTGCGCTGTGGCCCGTGTAAAAAGGGACAGTGATTCCATGGACTAGATCCAGGAACAAGAAAGGGATCAAATAAAAATTGGCAATGGGCCAGATTTGGCACACAGGCCAGAGGTTCCTCACCCTTATCGTAGATCAAGCGATACTTACACACTCCTTTCCCACAATTTACTTGAACTGAGCTGCTGCCCATCCTTAAATCTCAACCCAGGATCCCTCCTCACTAGCTGCCACTTAGTTGTCCATCCCCCACTGCTTTCCCCTCCCAAAGGCCATGGAACATTCTAGCTCTTTTCTTATGTTCACCTTAGAGTTAGTGTGTAGTTGCCGTGTTGGTCCCAAGTGACAGGGAGTCCCAAGTCTCCGTCTTATATTCACCCACATACACCAAATAGAACCACTCTGACATCAGAGATAAGTGAATCAATTAGCCTTGCCTCCATGGCTAATTTGCATATCATCATTCTACTGGTTGTAACGAGCAAGTGGTATGACGGGCTGGGCAACAATGTGAGCGTTCTCCTGGGTAGAGCCATTTTGGCATCACCATTTTTCATTAAAAAACAACAACAACAACAAAACAAAATACTAAATCAATAATGTTCTACAGCAGACTAGAACATACCTTCAATTTTTGGAATTTATCAGGTGACATTTTGGAAATAGCAAAAAATGTTGAAAATGTCATCCTTTCAAAAATGGTGCCAACGTTGTTTTTTTGGGGAGGGGCGTTGTTTACAAATTCACGTTTTCATGAAAATAGGGAAACTGAAGGGGGGAAACGACAAAAAATGTTCACCAATTTCCCACCAGCTTTCTACATTTTTGAATTCCCCCCGTCCCCCCCAATATTTCCACAAAAACAATTTACTGGTTTACTTTGTCATATTTTTTTTGGTTAAAAAATTTGCTTTCAAAATGATTTTGACCAGGATCCATAAATCAGATCTGTAGCTTCTTGCTTTTATGCATAAGGTGGAATTCTGTTGCTTTCATTCAGGAAAGTAAAATATCATTAAAAGGGGAATTTGCATTTAGCTGCAAAGGAAATTTCAGCATGGGATGGAGTCCCACCAACTCTACTTGTAGTGTGGGAATCCTTTATTCAAAATCAGAGGTAGCTTTTACTGAGGTTGCAAAGAGAAAATGCAGAGTTGCGCTTACCTGAACTGCCTCCGCCTTTTTACTGTTTTCCTGGCACTTCAGATCTGAATCAACAGAACTATTTTAATATGGGGAGTTTGGAAAAGTTGGATTGAAATCCCTTTGACACAGCTCCATCAACCTCCAGTTAGAGAGCCGCTCTGCATATGACTTATTAAATATTTAAAAGATTTCTATTATTGAATTAACTATTTATTGATTTATAATTTAAAAGATTTATGCCTGGCCATAAAAAAAAATTCCATACTGACTTTTCACTTCTAAGAGATGTCAGGTGCCATTTGCTGCTAGCGAATGTCTAATGTACCCTTTTCACCCCCATAGTGAAGAAAGGACAATTACTCAAGCCCCCTTGGTTCAATATTCATACTGTTTATATGGGGAAGGGGTCTCTTGCTGCTTTCTTTTCCCCTGGCATTAGGTCATGCTCGGCAGCCTCTGTTTATCCCACTGAAACTCAGCCAGCGTTGCAGCCTGTGTTACCTCTACCTTCTGGGGTATTGATCTTGGAGGAGATTTGTATCTTGGAGGATTTGCATCTCTTTTGGGAGATTCATTGGTGGTGTTCACATCCCAGTAATGCTCTTGTTCAGATGTTAAATGCATGCATGAGTACCAATTCAGCACAGTGTGCCAAAATCATTAGCCAGCCTGCCCCACAAAATCAGGAGATTGGCTTAGAAATGATGAGAGTATTAAAATAATAACTGCAGAGAAGAATGATTATTTATCATTCCTCTAGCGCTCTCAGCATCCAAAGTGCTTTATAATCCTTATTTAGTTCTTGTGTAAAGTAGATCGTTATTATTCCCATTATACAGATGGGAAACTGAGGCTGAGACAAGGGGTGTTTTAAAACGAGAGCGGCGGGGTGTGTGTGTGTGTGTGGCTGCAGTGTGAGGCATTCAGTTCACACATGAGAAGTGCATGGGGAGTGCTTCACTCAGGCGGCTCCCTTCATGGCTGCCCCATTCAAGGCAGTGACCACCCCGGCACGCACGGGGCACTCTGGATTTTTCAGGAGTGATCTGTGTGTGACCATGGGTGGCTGGTGCACGGATCACGGGAGCACGCCTCCCCACGCACTGATTCAAACAAGTCATTTGCCACGTGGATGATGGGGTGTGTGTGTGTCATGCATGGAGCTATCTCATTTAAAAAACACCCGCAGTGAGATCATGACTTAGGCCGCTTTTAGACGATCACGCTGTGCACGCGCGCAGGGTTTCCAAAACCCCACGAGGAGTGATTACACGTGACGCCGCTGGCAATCACGTGCCTGATACGGCGCCGCACATTCTTTTCAAGCCACGAATGACCTACCTTGATCAGGGTCCCGGTCAGTTCGCGGCGCCATATCAGGCACGCGATTGCCAGCGGCGTCATGTGTAATCTCTCCTCGCGGGGTTTTTGAAACCCTGCGCAAGCGCACAGCGCGATCATCTAAAAGTGGCCTAAGATGGGGTTTGAACCCAGGTTTCTCCAGGGCAAGTCCAACACCATATCCCCTAGGCTGCACTGGCTCTCGTGGGAGAAAGTGCCCCTCTTTTTGCCCACACTCCAGCATGAACTGCTAGTGAGGATTGTGGCAATCCCAAAATGAATGAATGATCATGAAACACAGCAATCACTGCTAGTTTTTAAAGGAGAGTGGCTCACCCTAATTAGGATGACCTTATCATCATCACCCCAGAACATCACTCCAGCTCCTTCTGCTTTAAGTTTCTAGCCATACTAGAAATTTGCCCTTCCTTTCTGGAATGTGAGCCAAGGAGGAGGGACTCTTTTGCCCTCTTCTACTCCATGCTTTAATCTGGGGTAAACTGCTAGTGAGGAAGGGGCCTACGTGATGGTGTTTTAGAGCAGGACACTGAACCCAACCATCCTGTCTTTGCTTGAACCATGAATCCTACAGTCACACTCCTCTAGAATCCTAATTCAAAGCTGTCAGAAGGAAATGCTGCCACCCTGATGGTGTCATTCTATTTATCCTTTCTCGGGAGAGAAGTCTCTGTCTATTTACAAAGCACACATTATTCACCAGAGCCACAGAAACTTAAGTGCCCTTTCAAGAACAAGCAGAACTATTGGCTGGGTAGAAAAAACACATATGAAATGTTTGTATACAACTATTAAGGATCTGAGCCAGATAAGTGTCTCTTACTATTTGTTTTACTTGCAACTTTGGGGACCCAATTTCTACCAATACACATTTTTCACATTTTTTTTCATACCCCCATTCTTGGCTACCTATCAAACCCACACAGTGTAATTAGCATGGACCTGTCAGACGAAACCATAGCAGAGTCATGTATTATACTTGGGAAAGTTGCTGTTCCAGTTTCTTCAATCAGTGAATTATAAATAACGATTGCTCTGGATTGAAAGGGGCACATGCTATAAATAATAACTATTTTAAGACTTCCATGTAGCGCTCCTAATGGCGCAGGGATTAACCTTAGGAACATAATTATTGGAATATCAGATGCAAAATTGTAATAAGGTGTATTAAAATTGACATAATAGAAAGAACCAGGGGATTATGGAGTTAGAAAGAGGGAAGCCCATTCTGATATGATATTACCACAGGAGAATGCTTTGAAAAATATATATAAATATTGTGTTCGCAATTGACTTGGCTCTGCAGTTCAGATTCTGGGGTTATGTGCACGGTAAGTACTGTATTTGGGAAGCGTCAGCAGGGTTGCCAAAGGGAACTCATTTGCTTTTCTTATCATTTCTCCCTCTCCCCACCTCATACATATTTTTTTCCCTTCCTCCTTTAGTAAGGTGAAAGGGTATATGCAAGTCAAACAATATATTATCTCACTTGGCATTATTCAGTGGCCAGAAAAGCACAAGGGGAAAAAGGTGTCCTGCTCTGCTACTGACTCAGTCTTGTCCCCTTAGGTGAGTCACTTAGATACAGATTCTGCCACTGTTCTTCATGCAGATTGACCTGTTCTTCAGTGCCATTAACCAATCACAACCTGGCCCTCTTTTCTTTTGCCTTAGGTCCCCCTTACAAAGCAGTGACAATGGGTATTTTCAGACGTTACGAGATCACGGTGAACCACGGTTAATACCCACCTGTGGTCACCGTGTCTCGAACTTCTGTTTGGCGGCGGCCAGATGTTCGCCACGGTGAATACCCACATGGGGTCAATTTGAACCACGCTTCCCGGGCTAGCCGGGGGAATGTCCCAGGAAGCGTGGTCAAATAGCTGTCTCTTATACACATCTAGATGTGTATAAGAGACAGGAGTCCAATGGCAAGACCTGACAGACTGTCTAGGCATTTTCTGCCTCTTTGGTATCTAGGAGCAAATGACTGTGGGGTGATCGTATTACCACCGTCATTGTTCCACAATGTATTGTAGAGTGCCAAGTTTAAATACCCTCAGAACAAAGGGATGAGTTTCTATTTTCTTCAACTCAGAAATCAGAAAAATGAAGAAAATCAGATTTTCTTCAATCCCAGAAATCAGTGCGCAGATGGACAAAAAGCACCCTGAGACTAAATGCTGGGATAAAATCAATGTGCTGTTCACGTGGGTATCCTGGAATAAAGTTATCCAGGAATAGAAGTGTCCACCTAAACAGGTACCACTTTGTTATCCCAGGATAATAATCACCGGAGATTATTCTAATTATCCCAGAATAGTTTGTCCATCTGAAAACACCCTTAGACCCAGCACTCCCATAAATTTCAGTGGGAATTGGTCCAAGCAGTGAGAAGGCTGGGGTGCTCTAAAATATGCAATAGACAGAACCGGGGCAAAGACATACCATGAGTACAGCAGGGAGGGAGATGCTCCTCTCTGGGGACTGCAGTGACAGACAAGCTGTCTATTGCATCTGTCAGTTTTAATGGGCTGGAAACTGAAGAGGCCACAAGAAGGAGACAAATATGAGCGTCTGCTTGTCTCCAAGAGTCATGCCTCTCAAGCGGAGTCAAAGATGAATTGCCTGACCTGTCAGCATTCATTAGAAGATGCGTCTTCATGACTTGTTGGTTCTCCAAGGAAGGAGAAGTAATAGCAAAGTAATTGCAACTGGAACTATCATAAACTACTGGGCATTAAGTCAGTCACATAGGTTGTCCTGGTGCCTCAAGTCAAACAGCTTGTATGACAAAGCCATCCAGGGATGCCACCATTTTAAAGAGACAAAGTGGTTCAAATGATATTGGACCGACTGTTATTGGTGGAAATAAGCAAGCTTTCAGGCCACAGGGCCCTTCCTCAGGCATCTAGCATATCCAGTAGAAATATATCAACTGACCAAATGTAGAGCAGGTATATATGAGGGGGCATGGAATGGGTGGGAGTGGACAGAGCAAGGTGGGTGGGTGGTTAACAAACTCTGTTTTACACAGCCCCCGCAGAGTGGGGGTGAGGTGTCTGTGGGTGCGCTGGTGCGTGTGGTGGGCGGGCGGGGCATGCATATGGGCACACACGCATCCCCATGCACCCCCCACTCATCTCCATGCACGGAGCAACCACCATTTT
>QEPC01003095.1:52430-67808 GCA_003113815.1 Sphenodon punctatus
GGTTCAGGTTTGGTCGTCCGAACAGGCTGAGTTTGGGCCGAACCGCGTTCGCTCATCCCTAATTTTCAGACATGACACTTCTGCCCATGGCCAGGCTTACCCCAGCGTGGACATAGGTGGGGGTGTCACGTCTGCTCCTGCCCTGCTGAATGTTCACTATGGGCGAGAGCAGAATTTACCATGGACCATGTCAGGACTGACACAGGTTATGTGCTGGGCTCCCGGTCAGCGCACATCCTGTGTTAAGCCCTGCCACAGTCCGGGGTAGGTGTCCCCAGACCATTGGCCCGCTCCACCAAACCCTGGCCCATGGCCAGAGCAGTTCTGGCTGGGTGTAGCGACCTCATAGACTGCTGCACCTGCCTGCCAGGGAAGAGGCGAGGCTGCGCTGAGGTGCATGAGGGGTGGGACCATGCAGATTCATGTCTGCACATCCCCCACCCTCTCCTCGCCCTCTCCCCAGCCCCGGTCGCCAGAACATCTGTTTGGCAGCTGGGCAGACCCCCTACCCGGGATGAGGGGACTCATGATGGTTTCTCAGCTGTCATGTCTGAAAATACCCAGAGAGGGGCAGGGGGAGAGAACGTAGATGGAAGGACAGATAGATGAACAGAAAGATTTTAAAAAGACAACATGGCTCACAAAGGTGCTTTTTATGTATACCATGTTGTACAAACAGGATAGGAGCACAATCATGTACTTGGCCAGTACAGCCTTACTTTCTAGGGGTGTGCAATTTGTATCATTTTAACGATTTATGAAAACAAATGGAGACCCATTCGTTTTTGTAACTAAGGTAATGAAAATGAATGAATAAGCAAATGACATTTGTTTGATTGCATTCATTTTCATTTTCACTTTTTCATTTTATTTTATTAAAAATAAGTAAAAATTTTAAAAATTATTGCAAATGAGCAAAATGGCCACCGGATTCATTCTGTGCATGCACGCCCTTTTCCAAAATGGAGCTGGCAGCATTGATGCTGTTTTGTAAAAGGGCAGCACATGTGCAGAATGCCCCCAGTGGCCATTTTCTGCAAGTGCAGTGATTTTAAAATTATTTTTCATAAAATAAAATTTTTTAAAAATGAAAAGGGTAGAGTCCTTTACAAAAAACCCTCAAAATGATGGGTTTTTTGTAAATTAAAACCAATGATGTGCCTGCTGCACACCCCTATTATTTTCTGATCTCAGACCAAAGTATACAGCATTGGACACTGGACTTATTGAAGTGGTTGAGAAGGCTATTTTGCAAATTGAGGTTCAGTGCGGTTCCGTATTAAACTGTAATCTCTGCGCAGTGAGATTAATAGAACATCACTCAGCGGCCGAAAGAGCCAGTTATGATGAAGAAGCTGTTGAAACAGGAAACAATTGATTTCCCGGGAGGCCTGTAAATCCACCTCTGATGTCCTTTCAAATTCTCTGTTATTGCTGTAAAAATTTTAAACACTAGTAAGGGGAAGAAACAGCTGACACACTCATTTACCGTGAAAAGAACTGGATTCCGCATCTCACATTTACAAAACCAATTCAACGTGCTTAGCAGATACATAAAAATCACAGAGACCTCCTCAGAGTGTCTTTGGAATGCATGATGTCACCAACTCAAGCATTCCCTGTCTTTATTTTTCCTAGCCTTTCCCACTTATTATTTTCTCCTGCCTTCCCAACCCCTTCAGAATATTATTTTAGGGGCCGGGGTGGGTGTTCTAATAGAGTCACATGATGATCCCACAGAAAGAAAGACACAGAAATCCCATGGTAAAGGCTTTGTGGGACAATACCACTGTACTCATTCCCTCTGACATTCTAGTTACTGCATGTCATAAATCCTGCCTAGGCATGCAGCCCTGTAGCCAACGGGACTTTAATACCATAGGATTTATTTTATTTTATTATGTTTATTTTAAGTCAACTAATTTTATACTAAATTAGGCCTGATGCAGTTCTGGGTATTTTGCCAGACTTTGAGTCGAGCCACCCAAGGAGAGCAGGTCAGGTACCAACGGAGGGTGAGAAAATCAGCTTTGTTCACCTCGACATCATTTTGAGTCCAGTCTGGAAACTGAAGATGTTTTTTGTTCACAGCAGGCCTTGATTGACTAAATGTACCCAACAAATCCTCACAGTGGGCTGCTTGTTTCAGCAAAGGGCAAGGCCCTTTTTACATGGGCAGCACCCACGCGTGAATCCCCTCCCGCCTCCTGACCTCCATTGCTTCCACTGTCGCCCCCCCACCGCCACTTCTACATGTCATTAATCTCTCCCTCTCCACTGGCTCCTTCCCCTCCGCCTTCAAACATGCCACTGTCTCTCCCATTCTCAAAAAGTCCACCCTCGACCCTTCTGACTAGGGATGGGCGAATGCGGTTTGGAAGTTCGGAGTTCCGACCGAACTTGGTCTGTTTGGTCGACCGAATCAAACTTCTGAACCGAACTCGAATTTAAAACCGAACCAAACCGAACCGAATTTCCGAACTCCGTTCTGTTCGCCCATTCCTAGTGGCAACACACACCAAAAAACCCTGGTTTTGAATGGCCGAACTTAGTTTGGAAGTTCGGAATTCGACCGAACTTGGTCTGTTCGGTCGACCGAACCGAACTTCGGAACCAAACTCTAATTTTAAACCGAACCGAACTTCCGAACTCGAATTTCAAATCAAACTGAACCAAACCGAATTTCTGAACTCCGTTCTGTTCGCCCATCCCTACTTCTGATCCATCTAGTTACCAGCCGGTCTCCCTCTTACCCTTCACCTCTAAGCTTCTAGAATGTGTTGTCTACTCCTGTTGCCTGGATCTCGTCTGTGCCAGCTCATCCCTGGACCCTCTCCAATCTGGCTTCCGCCCCCTTCACTCCACGGAAACGGCCCTTGCCAAGATCACCAACGATCTGCTGGTCACTAAATCTAACCGTCCCTACTCCATTCTTGTCCTCCTTGAACTCTCTGCTGCCTTTGACACTGTTGACCACTCACTCCTACTGGACTCTCTTCACTCCCTGGGCTTCTGCGGCTCTGTCCTTGACTGGTTCTCCTCCTACCTCTGTGACCGCTCCTTCAGTGTGTCTCTTCCCAATTCCAGCTCCTCCTCCCTCCCCCTCTCAGTGTGGGTTCCTCAAGACTCTGTCCTGGGCCCTCTCCTCTTCTCTATCTACACCCTGTCCCTTGGCAAACTCATTGCCTCCCACGGTTTCTAATATCACCTTTATGCTGACGACACTCAGCTCTATCTCTCCACCCCCCTCTCTCCCCTTCTGTCCAAGCTCACCTCATCAACTGTCTCTCTGATATTTCCGCCTGGATGTCCCGACGTCAGCTCAAGCTCAACATGGTTAAGACTGAACTCCTTATTTTTCCTCCCTACCCTTCCTCCCCCTCTTCCCTCTCCATCCTTATTGATGGGGTCACCATTCGTCCTGTCCCCCAAGCCTGTAGCTTGGGCTTTGTCTTCAACACTCACTTTTCCTTCAAACCTTACATCGACTTTGTTGCCAGGTCCTGTTGCTTTGCCCTCCTTAACATTGCTCAGATTCGCCCCTTTCTCTCTGTCTCCTCAGCCAAAACCCTTGTTCACGCCATGGTCATCTCTCACCTTGACTACTGCAACCTCCTCTTGCTGGCCTCTCCTGCTTTCATCTGTCCCCCCTTATTTCCATCCAAAACTCCGCTGCTAAGATCATCCACTCAGCCCGTCGCTTCGACCACGTGCAGCCTCTCCTCTCCTCTCTTCACTGGCTCCCCCTTCCCGCACGCATCCTTCACAAACTCCTGGTATTTACTTACAAAACCCTTCACAACCCGGCTCCCCCTTACCTCTCAGCCCTAATCTCTTTACACACTCCTGCACGCACTCTCCACTCCTCCNTCCTGCACGCACTCTCCACTCCTCCTCTGTCCCCTCCCTCGCTCTCCCTCGTCTCCCTTGCTCTCCTGACCGCCTTCATCCCTTCTCCCTTGCTGCCCCCCATGCCTGGAACTCCCTCCCTGCCCACATTCGCCTCGCCCCCTCCCTCCGCACATTCAAATCCCTCCTCAAAACCCACCTCTTCCTCGCCGCCTTTCCCAATGCCTGTTAGAACTTCCAGCTCAATACTTACTGTCTGCCCTCCCCGCAGACTCCTGCCTAACTGCAACCAAGCCAAGCACGTGCACCTGAGACTTTGCATCCGCTTGAATGTTTTGTCCCTTGTCTCTCCCTATGTCCCCTCTCCCTGTCTTCCCCCTCCGTGTCTATTAGATTGTAAGCCGTAGGCAGGGACCGCGTCTATCTCATTGTTCTATAAAGCGCCAGGTACACAGCTGGCGCTATACAAATAACAACAACAACAACAACAACAACAATAATAATAATAATAATAATAATAATTAAAAAACACCTAGAAATCTGGGTGTTCATGCATGGGTGCCGCCCATGTAAATCCCATGGCAGGTGGGTGGGTGGGTGTGCTTGTGGGTGTGCTCCCATGCACACACATGCACACCCACCTCCATCCATCCCCCATGCATGGAGCAACAGGGGAAAATGGTGGTTGCTCTGTGCATGTTGATGGGTGGAGGTGGCTGTAGATGAGTGTGCGCCCGTCTACACCATCCCCCCACCCACTGCACATGGACCGTAGTGTACACCCCATACCCCCCCCCCCTTTGTGACCCATGTAAAAAGGACCAATGCATTAAAAATAGCTTCACTCACAACATTTGGGATTGATCAATACTGGTCTAAAATGTCTGTCTTGTTCTCAGGGAACAGGTAAGGAGCTTAGGAAATCTAGTCAAATTCCTGGTTGTGTTGCAGACATGATTTTGAGCACCTTACTCTTACATATTTAAAAGAGTTCAGTCCCCAAAACCGTGGATGGATTTTCAAAAGAACTCAGCTCCTGCTTGATCAGTGTGCGGATTTTCAAAAAAACCCTGCCTGAGGTGAGAATGAGAACATGAATACTGCTGCGTGCTAAGTACTTTTGATGATCTGGTCTTTCCAGGTAAAATTTTCATGAGTGACCTCGAATTCATTTAGGTGCATTAGTGACTTTGGAAAATTGGATTTTTGAAAATATCACTTTAGAAAATGGGATTTAGACCATGGGCCTTTTCGCACGGACACCCTCCCCCTATACACACGTTTTTGGGGGGGGGGGAATCCGTGCAATTGCCACAGCAGATTCATGGGGGATGGGGAGGCTGGCTGGTGGATGAGGGTGTGAGCGCGCTCCCTGCGCTCCACCCACCTCCACCCATCACCCACGCACGGAGCAACGGACACCAATGGCGGATGCTCCATGCATGGAGATGGGTGGAGGTGGTGGGGGTCCATGGGAATGCACCACTCACCCACCACGGCACCCACCCACTGCGACCCATGTGAAAAGAGCCTATACTTCTCAAACCAATTGTTCTTAAAATTAATGGAACTGCTATAGAGTATATTTATATTTATATTATTATTATTTATTTTTCAAATTTATACCCCGCCCCCTCCTGCAACGCAGCTCGGGGCGGCTTCCAACAACAAATAAAAACAATAAAATTCCTTTTAAAATATCAAATATTAAATATAAAATGTATCATATAAAACAGGGCTAGAAAATAACAAATAAATAAATGGGCGGGGGACTAAAATCATCCCCCCCCCCCCCCCTCCCAAAGGCCTGGGCAAACAGCCAGGTCTTACAGTTCCGCCGAAATGTCAAAAGGCTTGGGGCCAGGCGAGCTTCCTCCGGAAGGGAGTTCCACAGCCGCGGCCCTACCACCGAGAATGCTCGCTCCATCGTGGCCCCCCAGGAGGGCACCCCCAGCAGACCGCAGGAGCCGTTCCGGGGCGCGAAGGGCGAGGCGGTCCCTAAGGTATGAGGTAGAGTATGTGGTTGGATGATTGCCGATAGGGGGTGCAATGTTGACTGTATTGAAGTCAATGGCACCAGAATTGCATTCTTAAGTTCTTAGGTCACTGTGGTAAAAAATAGTTTGAAAGTCACATTTTTTGTGAAAATGTTGACATTTTGAACTTTTTAAATTTTATTCAAAATTGTGTGCAAAATTTCAAACTGGCAAAAGTTCAAAACTTCGGCTAGACATCTATCTGTATAAAATTCTGATGTCTGTCTGTTGGTTGGTCAGTTGGTCTGGCCTAAGGCTTTTTTATTTTAAGTCATAAGGGGTTCGTTGAGGTCTTAGAGGAAGGATCATCAAGCCCTTTAGTGTCTGAAGGTTACAGGGCCATGACTGATGGCCAGGGTCAAAGTTACATCCACCCAACTGCAGCCCATAGGTAAAGCAAAGGAACAGCAGTTGCTGCTGTTGCAGCTGCTGTACAGCTGTTGCTGATGTCACAATAGGCTGTTCTGACCACAGCCAAGTTGGAGGAGTTAGCAGGAGGGTTTGCACAATCGGGATCAATCAGAGGGGGGAGGCATAGAATTAAATCATGGAGGTATCAAAATTTTTAATGACTGATGGTTACAGGTCTGATGACCAGGTGTGAAGTTAAGGTCACCCATTGTTGGAACGTAGATAACTAATGTTCACCAGGAGACTGGGAAGACACACAGATATGCATCAGCATGCCCCCACCCTATTCCTGGTGGCCTGGTTGCCTGGCTGATGGCCAGCCAGCCATGATGGCCAATGGCGGACACTTTATGAAAATGGAATAAACTGATAATGCACTACCCTAGTTGGCCAGGATAGCTCCAGTTGGTGTCCCAGTTGGTGGTTAACAAGATGTTGAATTTTAATTAATATAAATTTATTCCGTGAAGTATAGCGGGTTAACAGCTAATTGTCTATAATTTTGAAAAGCCTTATTGATAGTGTGGACATTTGATGACAACAATGCCAAAAAAATTTTTTTTAGAAGTTCTTGGTGGAAGTGAGTTCAAATGGGGTCAAGATTTCATGCACACTACAAAAGAGGCCATGAGCCACAAATCACTTATTTAATGGTGCTACTCCAAAGTATGTGGTTTGTAGATTGTTTGAAAAGTAGTTAAGATAATGGGTACAGCCAGACATGCTGCCTTGGGCAGGCTACCACGCCTTGGGCAGTCGTAATCCACTTTGGGCAGCTGGAGCACATGATGCAGTGCATCGAGTGGCCAGCCGCTGCCAGATCTTCCCCCTGCCATGTGGTAGAGTAAGCAGCTGGCTGCAATGCAATGCGTCTTCGGAAGAAGATCAAGGATGTGTCACGTAGCAGCCTTTCCCCGAAAAGGGTAAGGCTGCTCCAGGGCTGGCCCCAGGCATGTGTGACATGTGCGGCCGCACATGGCCCACAGGAGCCGGAGCCCCGCTCCTGGAGCCTGGTCTGTTGCTCCACGGACGCTTGCCTGAATTCAAAATCTAGGCTGGCCCCACCCCCCGCTGTCGGAGCTGCTAGCCCCAGCAGAATTAGCTGAGCTCAGCCTAGCTGTAGCCCCGCAGTGGAGGGGGGGGGAGGTAAGGAGGGGGAGAAAGTCTCTCGCGTCCCTCCCCCCCACCTCACCACTTGCAGCAGGATTTGGAACGGAAGGTTGCTACCTTGTAAACAAGGTTCTTTGAGATTGCTCCAAACATTCTCGCAAATGGGTTTGTGCTTGCGCGCCCTTCTCTTACCAGCAGATACCAAGCACACTGGTTTGAAAAAACCACGTGACGGTCTCAAGCCCCCACAGTATATAAGGTACCTTCCTGCCCAAACCCAACAGTTTTTTCCAACCCTGAGCGTGCAGAAAGAAAATTCCTTGCGGGGTCGGAAGGGTGGGTATTTGTGAGAATGTTCGAAGCCATCTCGAAGAACCTTATTTACACGGTAGCAACCTTCTGTTCTTCGAGTGGCTCCTCATATTCTCACAAATGGAAGAGTACCAAGCCTAGATCAAGGCGGTGGGGGAATTTTCTTATAGAATAAAAACAACATACCTCTGCAAGCAAAAAGTGTGTAAGTTTATTCTGTTAACTTAGTTTAAAAGTTCCTCTTTTAAAAAAAACACGATAAAACCATTGTAACTAAAATAGATTATTAAGTCTTAATTACAGAATTCAATATCGATACTCCCAGAGAGGTGTCAGATTCAGAATTGAGATGTAAAGCATATCGCTTAGTGAATGTACGTGGGGAACTCCAGGTTACAGCCCTGCAGACCTCGAAAGGAGAGATGTTGCAAAATGCTGCTGTAGAAGCACCCAGACCTCTGAGTGAACGAGCCTTTAAATAAGGCGGGGGTGGACTTCCTACCTGCTCATAGGTAAAGGAGATCAAATGCACTAACCATTTTGAGATAGTTTGGGATGAAACTTTTTGCCCTAACTTGGGAAGGGAAGGGGAGAGGAACAAATTGTCAGTCCGTCTGCAATGCTGGGTCTTGTCTAAATAGAGCAGGATCGCACTCTTAACATCCAAAGTGTGAAATCTGGCTAAGATGTCTGACTCATGAGGTGTCCATGAGGAGGAATACTGGGAGGACAATTTTTTTGTGCCATATGAAATCTGGACACCGTTTTAGGGATAAACGACGAATGGAGAGAGATTTCTATCCTGTCTGGGAAGACTGAGAAATAAGGCTCCTTGATAGATATAGCGGCGAGTTCACTCACCCGCCTAGAGGACGTGATGGCAACCAAAAAGGCAGTCTTCAGAGGCCAGTGGAACAGGTCAGATTGTTCTGCAGATTCGAAAGGTTGTTTTGTCAGTTGATCAAGAACAAGGTTCTGATCCCACTGAGAAACAGGGTGTTTGTGAGGGGGAAACAAATTAATTAGTCCCTTAAGAAACTTTTTTACTAGAGGGTGACCAAAAAGGGACTGGGAATTTGGGAGGACAACACGCTGGGCTATTGCTGAGAGATGCACTCTTATAGAAGAGTGTGCAAGGCCCTTCTCAGCCATGTCCAACAAGTATTGAAGGACTAGTGGCACGTGTCACCGGGGTTGGGGTCCTTCTTTCTCTTCGGAGGCTGTCCCCCGTATGCCCACCAGGCCAGCCGCAACCCAGTTGCCTGTGCCCGTGTGGATTCCCACGTGATCAGAAAACCTTCATTGCAATCAGGGAGCTTTCAGAGACCCGTGCCTCCTAGAAACGTCTCCCTTTGATCTCCCAGTCCATCTGTAATGCAGAGAACGTTCTCTGGCCACCTCTAGCTTGGAAGACTTTGCAGTGGGGTTGTCTTATATGAAGAGGGTTCATCTAAGCTTTCGCTTAGATAAGAGAACTCCCAAGTGAATTCCCCAAGGTCAAATAAAGACACAAGCATGCTAGGCTTGATTATAAGGCTTATATTAAATCAATATAAATACAAGGCTGTTGATCAGATAGTGCAAGTCAATAAATCAAACATAAAGTCCACGTATTCTAAATCCACTGATGTTCCCTGGATGTCTCTTACCCTAAGAGGTACAATTCAGGTCTGATAGAGTTCTCACGACTTTGATGTTCATAGCCGGGCACAAGTCCTTAGCGAATTGTAAGTCCTTAGTCCATAGATTGCAGCAGCTAATGCACTGAGCTGTTTTCTTGTTCAAGTCCAAGATGGAAGAGAGTCAATTCTTGAAGAAGAAGCAGTCTTCTTCCTCCTCGCAGGAGGTTTAGGTCACTTCCTCTGTCCCCTGGCTATTGTCATTGTAACAAGGTGGTAGGGCAGACCTGGCTGTTGCTTGGCAATAAAATGCCCACTTTGTTATAACAAAGGGAATATCTCCCCCCACTCTGGCAACTGGTTTCAGTATATTGCTCCAACTGAGCTTACAATCTGTTAACCCTTTATATTACATTACACGTATCCCCAAAATGTGTGTCATCTCCCCCCAAAGGGGTGTGTTGCCCCCATGTCCCTATGACAGCACGGTTACCTGATCTACTGAGATGGATCTCCCAGATAACCAATAGGAGAATCTCCTCCATTGGGAATTATATGATCTTTTAGTAGATTGTTTCAAATCACTATCCAGCACCAGATTTAATTTAAGAAAATTTGGGATGGACAATTTAAGAACCCACCTGAAGCAGGGTCAATGGTATGCAGTTATTGATCTAAAAGACGCTTATTTTCATGTTAGATTGCATACCTCCTGTAGAAGATTCTTCCGTTTCACCCATGACTCCATGCATTTTCAGGTTTTTTCATTACCATTTGGACTCTCCTCGGCCCCTAGGGTCTTTACTAAGGTTATGGCCCCAGTCATAGCTTTCCTTCGTAAGCAGGGCATTGCCATTTCCCCCTACCTAAATGACTGTTTACTAATACCTCAGACACCTTAAATGCCATCCTTCGCTTCACTCTAGATCTATGCGTAAAGCTGGGACTAACTATAAACATACAGAAGTCCCGCCTGTCTCCTAAATGTCTTGTTGAAAAAGACATTTGTTCTGTTATTACTATATATGAACACTTTTGCTTGATTATTTTCATTTGTTTTGACTATTACTGCCAAATTCTTGGAAAAAATCTATAATGTCCTGCCCTCCATCTCCTCCTGTTCCCTCCCTGTATTGGCAGGAGGGGAAACTGGGATAGGGGGCTAGATGAGGGGATAATTTGGCATGCTAGGGGTGGTGTAAGCAAGGGGGTAGATGGATCTGTGAGATAAGTGGCAAGGGGGTGCTATCTGTTCGAAGCTAAGGGGTAAAATGTGCTGGGACTAAAAAGGGCCCAAGGCATGTGTGTAGACATTTATGCAAAATATGCAAATGTGTTTATTTGCATAAATGGGTGTGGTCAAATTATGCAAATTAGGTCCTGCACCAAGACTTCGCACGTGGCCCCCCGGCCCTGGGCTGCCCAAGGAGTGGTAGCCCATGTGCCTGGGCCTCTTCTGCCTCGCCACATGGCAAGCTCCATGGCAGGGTTTTGAGCGGTGTGCACTTTTGTCGATCGTGTGCAGCCACATCATGGCTGGGGTGGGATTTTGGTTGGCCGGGGTAGGGAGGTGGGGCAGGGCTGGTTGCCCACTCATGTGGCTACTGCTCAGCCCACCCCCAACATGGCAGGAGCTCTGACAGCAGCCTGGCCGCCCAGCTTCCTCACTGGGTGTGTGTGTGTGTCCTGTCTGCCCTGCTCCCCATGCTGGCCCCGCAGTATGGGGCAGCGCTTGTCTGCCACAAGGCCACGTGGGAATCGTGCCCTCCACTGCTCGCATGGCTGCACTTGATAACTTTTAGTGGTTGGTCAGTGTGTTTAACAGTGGCAGATGGTCATTAGGGTCAGGTGGGGCAAAGCCCTATCAGAAATTCAGTAAAAAGAAAAATGAACGTAAGACTCATTGCATTTATTTTCATCTGGCAGCGGCTGCTCTTATTAACACACACATATGGAGACAGCAGCAGCAATGTGGCTGGAGTAGCAGCAGGGCCACCTACGAGCCTGCTGAAGTAACACACCTAGCCCCATCAGCAGGTATACCGTGCACAGAAAGACTAGGAGAAGACTAGGAATATGGTCATGCACTCTGGGATGGGGGGCAGATCCATTATCTGGACCCTTCTTTTCCTGAGTGCATCCCTGCTCCCAATTTCTGTGTGGCTCCTGGAGCTTATACTAATTTTCAAAATAACCCCTGGGAGAGAAAATGTTCCCCATCCTATACTTTATAGGGATCCCCTCTCTCGTAAGGGAAAGGAAATGAGCGTAGATCCCTGTCCCCACTCTGAGTTCCCCATTTGTGTAAGGGGTATGTGTGGGCATGTGTTTGAGAGCCTGGGGTGTGCACGTGAGGGGGTTGGGGTGTGTGTATTCCCCTCCAAACACTTTAAACACTAGCCAACACTGGTGTTTAATCTTTCAAGCGTTTCAGAGCTTTAAACTGCATGCAAGCATGCACAAACTCACCAACAGAAGTTGGTTCAATAAAGAGGGAGGTTATCACTGCAACTACTTAACCCCTCTCATAGTTGGGAACAACACTGCAACCAAACTCTAAGCATCATGCATTTTCCAGAGAACAGACTGCCTTTTTATTGTGCATGTAACGGGAACCTTTTTTCAGTAGTGGCTTCCGACTGCTACCATCATAACAAACATTCAGTCCGCATATGTTAGAATCCTAATAAAATTTGACACAAACAGCTGGTGACAAATCTGTTGATTGCTAGATTCGTAAAAGATGGAAGATTTGGCATCTTCCTTTGAACGTTTTATGGTGCTGAAAAGAAAACATTTCAGTTAAAAGGGGTTTGTCTGTCTCCACAGCATTTAAGCTTCTAACTCCCATTGACTTTCAATGGAAGTGAGGTACAATTTTGCCTTGGAGAATAGAGCCTCCCTGAACGGCCTCAGTTTCCTAAACGTAAAACAGGCACAACCATGGATCCAGCCACCCGAGACGTAATCCCACTTTGGGAAGCGTTACCCTACTTAGGGCAATGTTACCATGTGATGCAGTGGCTCATATGCCCTGTGGACATCAGATGTTGAGGGCAGCCAGCCAGCTACTATGGGATGTGTCCTTTGAAAAAGGTTGAGGACGCAGTGCGTAGTAATGCTGCCCAAAGTGGATTAAGCAGTGTGGCCAGGCTGTGAAGCCATGCCGCGAGGTGGGGTCTGTAGAACTTTCCCAGAGGAGTATGCTCCTCCTGCTCGCCTAACAACTGATCATGGGAGAGTGTGCGCCCTCTTCCCTGCTGCCCAACAGCTTTTGATGGGGGAGGGAGGCCCTGGGAGGAGCATGTGCACTCCTCCTCCTCCCACCGAATAGCTGTTAGGAGGGTAGGAGGAGCCCGCTCCTTCCAGGCTCCCCTCCCCACAATCCATTCCCTCCAACAGCTGATTGTTCCTCCCAGGCCCCACTCCTCCAATAAACCGTTGGATGGCAGTGGGGTGGGGAGAGGAGTCTGCATGCTTCAGGTCCCCCCTGCAATCAGTTGTTAGGCAGGGGAGGCGCACACACTCCCTGAACAGCTGCCTAGCTAGCAGCAATGGTCCAATCCAGTAGAATCAGTTCCCGGACACTAATGGAACCAGAAAGGTTTTGGCATGCTCTAGGGGAGATACCCTCTGATCTCGACAGCTGTTCCTCATTGGTCTTTGGAACGCCTTGTTGGCTGAGGCCATCGACCAGACGGCTCCCTCATCCTCCATGAGGGAAAATACATTTAAAACCCCTACCACCCTATCCCTCATCCCCCATGAGGGATAGGGTGGTAGGGGTTTTAAATGTATTTTCTTTGACTTCCCCCATTTTTACTGTTAACACTTGATTTTAATATTGTATTTTACATTTTGTATTGAATATTTTTATATTCTAATTGTTGGCCGCTTCGAACCACCTTGGGCGGGAGAGGCAGGATATACAATTTTATATAAATATAAATAAATAAATAAATAAATAAATCCTACAGCACAGCAGGACTCTGGGAATCCAGTCCCATGTGGCCCACTCTCCCCCCAGCCCAAAGTGTGGTGGCTGTGCTTGCCCGCCACAGGGTCCATGGGGAATTAGGTCCACCCCAGCTCGTGTGGCTGCACCCAGCCTCTTACCTCATAGGGCTGCTGTGATGATAAATATGGGTGTTAACAAATGAGTCATTGCCCCCCATTGGTCCCCATTAACTCTGGATTCACCTGTTCATCTGTCTTGTGGCTTCCAGATGTTCACCGCAGGACCGCCCCAGGGCTTCTCTACATAGCATCAACCCAGGAAATATGGAGCCCACCGTGTGGGCAAATCAAGAAAAACCAGGGCAATGGATGGCCACGGGGCCACTGCCCATCTGCATTTCACACACTACAGGCATGCGTAAAACATAATCAAACAATAATAAAACACAGAGCAAACACAAAACATCAAAGTTCTGGAGATGACATAAGAGTAGTTTTGCATTTTCTGGCCGCTGCAAACAGAAATTTTGCAACCTGGAATGAAATTAAAGGGTCAGAGCATCACCTTGACCACAGAGTGACACATTTGTAAGCAAAGGGGGCAATAAGCTGATGATGAGCATCTTTGTATAGCTGACAATCGAACATGGCATGCATCAGAAACTCAATTTCCTCTTGGGAGCACCCCTTGCAAAGTCTCTGGGAATATGGAATATTAGCCCATCTACCCTCTGTTACAGCTGACAGCAGCAGGGAAAATCTCCCCAGGGTGGCAAGGTCAAAGCCTGAGACATACGGCCAAAGCCACCACACTAGATGTAGCTGGCAAAAAGCGCTCCTCGCCACAGCTGCCACCTGAGCATCCAGGCAGAGCTATGAATTGAGGAGCACCCCCAGACTCTGAACCTGAGGGACCAAGGAAAAGCAAACCCCATCAATGATGGGGACCTCTCTTACTCCCATCCCCACCCACCAGCATCATCTCTGTCTTGTTAAGATTCAACTTCAGATGGCTTGCCCTCGTCCAATCCCCCACTGCCGCCAAACACAGAGTAAGCACTGAGACTGCCGGGTCTGGGTCAGATGAAAATGAGAGATAAAGAACTCCCAAATCCCCTTCATGACATCCCCAACCCACGCTCTCCCATATACATACACTGCATATACACGTTGAACAGGACAGAATAGAACCTTGAGGAACTCTACACGTGAGATCCCAGGGAGATGAAGAATGGTCCCCCAGCCCCACTCACTGAGTTCTTCCGGCCAGGAAAGAGCAGAACCATTCAAGAACGATGCCACCTAGCCCAGCACGGACGCGCAAGTGAGTCACCAACACCTCATGGTCAACAGTGTCAAAATCAGCTGACAGATCTAACAGAATCCATCCTCTATGAACCACAGACCCATCCTCCATGAACTTATCTAATGTTTATTTGAATACACAAGATGCTAGAACAAAAAGTTCCACAAATGAACTGTGTGCTGCATGGAAAAAACAACAACTCTACACACACAAAACCTTCCCTTTGCTTGTTTTAAATGTGTTGCCTGGAAATTTAGTTCTTCTATTATGAGAAATGATAAACTATGCCTGTTTTTATATGGATGCCGTCGGAGGCCCAATGGGCAGGGCCGGCCTTAGCCGAAGCGGAGCCCAGCGCAGGGAACAAATGCGGGTACCCTATCTTTCGATGGGCCTAGGGGTGCTCCCCGACTCAGGGGGTGCTCCTCGGCCTGGGGGCGGCGCGCTACCTGGGCCTGGGCTCGGGGATGGGTGGAGGGTCACTCCCCTCCGCCCATCCCCAAGCCTGAGTGGCCATTCAGATCACTTACCTCAATAATCACTCACTGTCAATAATTATTGATGGAGTCACCATCCTGCCTGTCCCCCAAGCCCGTAGCCTAGACTTCATCTTTGACTCACCCCTTTCTTTTAAACCCTACATTGACACTGTTGCTAAATCCTGTCACTTCTCCCTCCATAACATTGCTAAGATTCGCCCTTTTCTCTCTGTCTCGTCTGCCAAAACTCTTGTTCATGCTCTGGTCATCTCTCGCCTCGATTACTGTAACCTCCTTCT
>QEPC01003095.1:85931-97286 GCA_003113815.1 Sphenodon punctatus
ATCCCCATGCACGGAGCAACCGGGGGAAATGGTGGTTACTATGTGGGTGTGGATGAGTGGTGGGTGAGTGGGGATGCTTGTGCAGCCATGTGCATGACCCACCCATGCACTGGCGTGCCCACGGACTCCCCACCTGGCGGAGCCATGTAAAAATATCATATGAGGAGCCACTCTAAGAATTACAGAAGGTTGCTACCTTGTAAACAAGGTTCTTCGAAATGGCTCCAAACATTCTCACAAATACCCACCCTTCCAGCCCCGCATGGAATTATTTTCTTATATTTCTAGAAAGGGTTGAAAGGAACTGTCGTTCAGAGGGGGAGGGTTCTTTTTATACTAGAGGAGCTCGAGACCATCATATGGTCTATTATTTGAATAGGGTGAGCGTGCACAACCCAGTTGTCAGAATGTTGGGAGCCATCTCAAAGAACCTTCTTTACAAGGTAGCAACCTTCTGATCAGCATGTGGGGAGGAGCTGTTTGTAAACAAACAGCCTTATCTCGCAGCCCCATCGAGTGTCCCCCTGCTGCTGCTGCGCTACTAGAAGGCAGAGGCAGGTGAGGGGTGGGGTCTGGAGCAGGGTGGGGAGGAAGAATCACTTACTGGGGGAGAAGCTGGCTGCAGTCTGCTGCCCAGCCAGGCAAGTGCAGGGCCCCAGCTGGCTGCGGGACCGCACATATGGCACATGCCTGGGGCCAGCCCTGCCTGCAGTTCTCTCTCCTGGCACACGTTAGCCCCCGGAAGGGCATGGAACCTATTTGAATGGTCCGCCATCGTAGACAGATGGAACCAGAGCAGTTCCGGGGGGCTTTGGGGGATGTATCCTCTGATCTGGACAACTGTCCCATCAATGACCTTGTCAAGCTGTGGAACATCTTGCTGACGGAGGCTATTGATCGGCTAGCTCCGAGGCGTCCGCTTCCCAGGTGACAGCACTGCAGGCCTCCTTGGTTTTTTGAGGGGTTGTGGGCACTGAAGCAGGAGGGAAGGCAGCTGGAGCGACGGTGGTGTCGCTCAAGTGCTGAAGCCGACAGGTTGCGGCATAGAGTGACTTTACGGGCCTATACCATTGCTATGCAGACAGCAAAGAAAGAGTTCTTTGCTGTCTTTATAGCATCTGCTAAATCCCATCCAGCGAAGCTGTTTCTGGTGGTACAGGCGATGGTCAGTCCGGCCTCCCTCCACCTTGAAGAAGAGTCATCTAGTGTCTACTGTGACTTGTTTGTGGATTATTTTGTGGATAAAATAGCTCGGATTCACCATGGGTTTGACGCTGCACTTTCTACAGTAGGGTGATTGGAGGTTATGGAAGCCCTGCCCTGTCCTTGTTTGTGGGATCAGTTTCAGTTGGTGACTCCTGCGGATGCAAAGGATGTTCTTTGGGCTATCAGGGCTTCCTGTTGTGACCTGGACCCTTGCCCTTCCTGGCTGGTTAAGGCCTGCCAGGAGACAATGGGGCCGTTGCTGGCAGGGGTGGTCAATGCCTGCATTAGGGAGGGCAGGGTATCAGGCTGCCTTAAAGAGGCAGTGATGCGGCCCCTGCTCAAGAAACCATCACTTGACATTGACTCCTCGGCCAGTTATTGGCCGGTCTCTAACCTTCCCTTTTTAGGGAAGGTTATTGAACGGGTGGTGGCCTGGCAGTTGCAGGAGCATCTGGATCGTGTCGGTTTTCTTGATCTCTCGCAGTCAGGGTTTCGCCCAGGCTATGGCACTAAGACTGTGCTTGTGGCGTTGGTTGACGATCTTCGCTGAGAATTAGATCAGGGCTGCTCCACCCTGTTGATTCTATTAGATCTGTCAGCGGCGTTTGATACTGTTGATTATGAGATGTTGGTGATGCGCCTGTGGGACCATGTGGGTGTGGGCGGTATGGTTCTTGAGTGGTTCCGTTCCTTCCTGGATGAAAGAACTCAGCGAGTGGTACTCTGTGATTATTTTTCATCATACCGAGACCTCTCGTGTGGAGTCCTTCAGGGTTCTGTTTTGTCCCCTCTCCTGTTCAACGTCTATATGCAACCGCTTGGTGAGGTGGTCAGGACGGAGGTTTGGCATGTGGTGTCATCAGTATGCTGCCCTCCGCTGGTTCCCCAGGTGCGGAGTCTAGAGGTGTTCCTTGACTCGCAACTCCGCTTAGATGCTCAGGTGGAGGCTGTGGCGAGGAGTGCCTTCCCGACAATTACATCTGGTGCATCGGTTTCGGCTGTACGTTTCGGACTCTGACCTGGCCACTGTCATCCATGCCTTCATCACCTCTAGACTTGACTATTGTAACACATTCTACGTGGGGCTACCTTTGATGACGGTACAGAGACTGAAGCTGGTGCAGAATGCGGCGGCCCATCTCCTGGTGGGATTGGGCTGCCGGGAACATATTACATTGGTTCTTCAGTTTCTGCACTGGCTGCCTGTAGTCTTCCGGGCCCGATTCAAGATGTTGGTGCTTACCTATAAAGCCCTAAACGGCCTCGGCCCAACCTATTTGCGGTACCGCCTCACCCCCTGGGTTCTGGATCTGCCCCTGTGGTCATTGGGGGGGGTGTGCTCTCCTGGAGGTCCCCTGAGTCTGCCAGGGGGGGTCACAATGGGGAGGGCCTTCTCGGTGACCACCCCATGGTTGTGGAACTCCCTGCCAGTGGAGGTCCATTTAGCCCCAGATCTCACCTCGTTTCGTCGTTGTTGCAAGACATGACTGTTCCATCTGGCTGATTTTTAATCCTCCCTTTTGTTGTATATTTTAAAGTTGTTTTAATGTTTTGATTTATGTTGTTGTGCGCCGCCCAGACTGCCTGTGGCAGGATGGGCAGGTTAGAAATATTCTAACCCCCTCCCCCTGTCTTTAGATTGTAAGCTCTCGGGCAGGTACCATGTCTATCTTATTTATTGTAAAGCACCAGGTACATCGCTGGCACTATATAAATGCTTACAATAATAATAACAATAATAATAATAACAATAATAATAATAATATCAAAGCAGCTACACATGGCCCAAAACAGTCAGTGCCCATGGTAGGCTGCCAATCTAGTCCTGTCCACACACCGTATACACAGTACGGGTCACAGATCACCCACACAGGTGGACATAGGGCACATTTCCAAGGGGGTCATGCCAGCTGGGGTACCCACAGATATAACTCACACAGGCAGCCCATAGCACAAAGTTACAAAGGGAGCTGCTGCAGCTGAGGTGGGCAATCCCCTTCCCCACAAAGAGATCACTCACACAGGATGGGAGTCTAATGGGACACAGTTCCAATAGGGTCGTGGCAGCTGGGAGGGGAAGACGGCCCCCCCCCCCCCGACATCACTCACACAGGATGGAAGTCCAGAACACAAACTTCTAATGGGAATCAAGGCAGCTGTGGGGTGGGGGTGGGGAACCTCCACATATAACCCCCATTGATACATGCCCCTCCAGTAGACCCTCACAGTCATATGCTGAGCTACCATAGTATAGGTCAAATGAACCTTCACTGGCCAGAGCGAGCTGGACATCTGGCCCATGTCCAGACCGCGTACAGTTCGGCTGCAGTTGGCTCCTCGTGCAAGTAGGGAGCCTCGGCTGGCCTTGCAAGCAAGGAGGTGCAGCTCCAGCATCTGATCCAGGCATTCGTGCCGGGGCTGTGGCTATCCTCTCATCGACACTCACTCTAGGGCACTGGTGAAGGAAAGCACCAGAAAGGGAAACCCAGCCCTCTCCACAGCAAGGAAAAGGGCAAAACTCTGGTAGCTCACAAATTTCCTGCAAAACTGTACTCTCGATCGCATCCCACGTACCCAACACCCAGAAGTCCAGCTTGTCTGCCCTCTGCCATCACTCTGACCCAGCCACATGGTGACCTAGCAGCTGCACATAGCAGTTCAAGATCTCATAGCCACTGCCAGCCACCCCAGAAAATGGATTGTCCACCAGTCCCTGCACATTTTCCCTCAGCCAAACGTCCACCAGGGCTAGGGTTTCACCCCCCTCCCCCCAATTCCTCGGAGTCCCATTCCCTGGGCCCCAGCACAAGGGACGGCCCCAGACACCATACATGGCCACACACTCCATGGTCAAGTACACAGAAGGAGTTTGGGAAGTGCAGAATGGGCGACAGCAGCAGCGCAGACCACTTAAAATAAGAGGAAACTGTTTGCCAAGTTCAATTGATAACAAAATACCAGCGCCTGTGCCTGCCAACCATTCAGGTAGTACAGCTCCCACAGAGCAATTCACAGACAGCGACCATGAGCATTTTGAGGAATCTGCATACCTGGCCACATCTTTATGGGAGGGGGTATAGAAACCACCCATTCCCAATCCCCCCCCCCCCCAGGGGAGAGGTAGTGACCCCACATTGGGCGCAAACTGCAGAGGAGCAAGAAGGTACTGACAAGTCTCTCCCCTCCCCCCAGCTTTTAGAGCATAAACAGATCCAGCCATGGTGGGAGAATCCCATTTGGTTCTCTCCAACACCCCCATGTGCACACCCCAACACCCCCATGCACACACCCCTCCCCAACACCCCCATGCACACACCCCTCCCCAACACCCCCATGCACACACCCATAAAACACCACTTCAGCAACATCCCCCTTCTCACTCTCCCATCTTACTACTACAACAATGTATCATTTTGCGCTACTAGTCGTAGCACAATTTTGAAATTGATGCCACTCCATTGTATCGCTGCAGTGGTCAGGAAGGAATAACAGGAAATGGAACATAACAAAGCAATTTTATTCACTTTAGTCAGAATGTATGTAAATGAAACATATTACCCTTATAGTCTGGCCCCCCTGCCCTGCCTCTTCCCCTCCCCTGCTCTCCCCTCCCCCTTCTGGTCCCAGCCCTCCATGCTCTCTCGGGTGCAGGTCCAGGAATACTGTCTCCTCCTGGGGCTCCATGGTAATGGGAGGGGGCGCTACGGCTGGTGGTGGGGTGCCCAAGTGGCTGGTGGTGGGTTGGGGCTGTGGGCGCGGTTGCTCCCCAGTGGGCACAGGGAAAAAGAGTCTGGGACCCCATGTCCATAGACCTAGCTGCTGGTCAGAAGCCCGCCCCATTGCAGCAGTGATAGAGGAACCTTCAGTCAGCACATGGTGTAGGAGGGCATGCTGCATCCCTAGGGACTGCTCCAAAGTGTTCCTGAGCTCTGGACTTCCCTTTCCTGCAGACCACTCATCTGCCACATGTAGCAGTTTCAATTCCACCTCTCCATCCAGCGTTCCCTGCGGTCTTCAGCAGGGATGTCCCTGTGATGGGTTGCAGACTGCTTCAGGGAATGCCAGTGCTCTTCCGCCAGCCCATGGGTGGCATCATGGGTCTCATCCACCCGGTACATGGTCTTGTTGAGCAGCTGCTGGGCCATATCCTCCCTGTGCCGTCATGCCCACGCCCGCAGCTTCCGCTGTGTACCCAGTGCTGGTCTCGACAGTGCAGCTGACCATCCTGCTGGTGGACCTGTGGAGGGATGGAAATAAGAGCCATTGTTGGGGGCCACCCCACTCCCACCTTCGTGGACTGCTGTTTTGCCCCTGTCCCTCATGTCTGTTGTCTTGGCTCCCACTGTGGGCCCTGCTGCCTGCCACACCCAACTGTCCAGCATGCGAGCCCCCCCTCCTCCAGCCCACCGTGGTGCCCTCCCACCCACTTGCCACATCTACCTTCCCCAGGGAATGCCTCTGCATCCTGGGCCTTCTCGGGTTGCTCCCCCGCAGCTTCTTGGGCACCTGTGAACACAGCAAGTAACGGGAGTCATGTTAGTGACTGGCATTACCTTACCACTCTGTCCTATGACTGGTTCACCTTTCCCCCTCCACTCCTGGCCCCTCACTGGTGCATTCACTTACCACTCCCATTGGACTCTGGGTCCCCTGTCCCTTCTGCCTCCACATCTAGGTCTTCTGGCCCCAAGGGCTGCCTCTCTGGTTCAAGGGGACAGGTGGGGAGGGTGCAGAGGTTGGTGATGTCTGAGTCTTCTGACAGAATGAGTGGGTACTTTAGGGTTGGGCACCGGTGGTGGGGTGTCCACCTGGCGGCGGCCCTGAGCAAGCCCAGTGCTGGTGATATGCAGTGCTACGATGGAGCAATTGATGCAGAGGATGCATTTAAAAAGGTTCATGTTGGGCAGGGTTTTTGCCCCCACCCTGACTTGAAGTTGTTATCCTTGAGCTTCTTGAAGCCCCTCCACATATCCTTAGCCTGCTGCCAGCCCTGGGTTTCATCCCAGTTAAACACTGCTTCCACCATCCGGGTGGAAAGCTGCTGATATGCCCGCTCATTCTGGTGCAACAGGCACCGGTTGTGTTGCACCATGTCACGCCCCCACTGAGGCCGATGAAGGCCCACATCTCCACATCGGTTCAGGGGACCATCTTCTGGTGGGTGGGTGTGGATCCTTCTCCCATGGCTTCAGGGTTCCTCCCCCCCGATGGGAGTACCAGTGAGGGTGGATGTCTGCAAACAGAGTTATAGAGATGCACCACATGTAACTTGTTTTTACTGTGGGACCACTGCCGTGCTACTCCTCCTTCCCCCCTCCTGGGGTGCTTTGACTTACTGGCCTGGTCTGGCCCTCTTCCTGTTGCTCTATCCTCTCCTGTGGGGCACCGTGTGGTGGTGGTGGTGTGGTTAAGGCGTTGGGCAGCAGCTTCAGTGGAACTGGCAGCTTCTGCTCGATATGGTGTTGCCTTTGCTGCCAGTTCACTTTAAGGGTGCCAGGCTGGTGTCATGGGGTGGGCCATGGAGATGTGGCCACTCCATTGACTGCTCTAGTCTTTATGACTGGGGCTCTGTGATTCTGGCAGACCTCCTCCCATGTCAGGGTTAGGCAGGGCCTAACAGACATGATCTCTTGGATTGGCCTGGTTGGGCAGGTGTCAGCCCAGGCTGTGCCTTGAACATTTTCTGGAGGGCACAGACTTGGCTACCCGCCTACCTGCCCCGGGGAGGAAGCAGGCCAACATCTGGTGATGGGAGAACAAACGTGCAGGTGAGTCCCGGGTCACAGCTGGTCAAAGTGGGCCACAGTGGGTCAATGTCATATCTGTTCTTACCCTAAGAGCAACGCAAAGATGTAAAAACCTGCGGGACTATAATAATCTGGATGAGTGGTTTTTTGCTTCATTAGTTCAGCAAAGAAGTCAGCTGGGTTTCCTTCTGCCAGCAAGTGTCCATCAGCTTCCAATGGTAGCATGTTTTTTCCCCCCAGACACCTTTAATTCTCCAAATCAATTTTGCTGAATGCTATATATAAAAAAAATTAAACCAAACTGTCCAGCCTATGAGCAGAGGGCTGGCAACTGAAATCCTATTTCGGAACTGACCCTTGCTTTCCAGTGCTACATTCATTAATTCCACAGGCTCACATTTCTAGAAAGATGTCAGTCACGTATGCAATTTTTTCCTATCCGCTATTAATGCCAGATCACAAGGTGAGAAAGCAGGGGTTTTAATCTCAAGACCCTCAGGAGATGGAACTGAATACATTTGGTGTGAGCCATGTGTCTGGAAATGTCAGGGATAAATATTTTTAAAGCAGAAGGTGCTGATATTAATGGAGAATCTTAAGTGCTGTTTAGATCTCATCCAAAGCACAGTTCTTTGGTTCATCATGGCTGTTGAGCTCCAATGAGCAAATATCTTCTGGTTCTCAGTAATTACTACATTTAAAAATCACAAAGCCGTGTTCGCTTCCCTTCAGGAATTCTGATTTCTGTGCTAGCAGCGAAGGGTTGCTTTAAATATCCTTGTTGTTGTGACAGAATATTCACTGCTTTATTTGGGGATGGGGCGAATAGACATTTCCCACCAATCTCCCATCCTCAAACCTGTTTGCCCCTCACTACAATTTCCTAGCTAAGGTATAATTCTGTTCCTCCTCAAACACAGTTTCCTGTGGTTTGCGTAACCCTCAGCTAAAATGTTTATACTGAAACCAGTGCCACAACTTGGCTTCTTAGAAATGTTAGAAACCAGGACCTAACTGTGCCAGGTGGAATAGTAACTTACTCCACCTAGCATAATCATTAAAATCACTGAAGTTGCTTGAGAGAAGCAAACCAAAAGTTAGATTAAGAAGTTTAGTTTTTCCAATGCAAATTTCACATGGAGTTTTGCTATGCTTGTTCCAGCAAGTTGCCATTATGGATGCATTCATACTTATTAATCGTTGGTAGTGCTATACCCAGTCACTGGCCATGGCCCCATTGTACCAGGTGCTGTACAAACACGTAATATCCATAGTTCTTTCCCCAAAAGACTCTTCACAATGTAAATATTTATTTATTTTATTTAATCATTTATATCCTGCTCCCTCCAGTCCTATGGCAGCTCAGTGCAGTTCACAAAACATTTTAAAAACAGTAAGTTAAAAGCAATACACAGAAGGGTTACTAAAACATCATAAAACAGACAATAAAAGAGGTAAAAACCACTGGCAAACAACCTCCCCTCCCCCTCCCCCAAAGGCCTGGACAAACAACCACAATCAGGTCTTACAGGCCTGACGAAAGGCCAACAGGCTGGGAGCTAGGCAAGGTTCCTCTGGGAGGGAGTTCCATAGCCGTGGTACGACCACTGAGAACACCCTTTCCATCGTGACCCCCCGGTTTACCCGGGGGACCTCCAAGGTGGTGGCCCCTGGTAGATCACAGAGGTCGGTCCAGGGCCCAGGGAGTGAGGCGGTCTCTCAGGTAGGAGGGGACCAGATTGTGTAGGACTTAAAGGTCAAAGCCAGCTCCTTGAATTGGACCTGGAACGCTATAGGCAGCTAGTGTAGATCCCGGAGCACTGGTGTAATGTGCTCCCTATGGCCCATCCCTGTCAGGAGATGGGCAACCGCATTCTACACCAGCTGCAGCTTCCGAGTCATCACCAAAGGCAGCCCCACATAGAGCGCGATGCAGTAATCTAGCCTTGAGGTGGTGAATGCATGGATGAGGGTGGCCAGATCAGAGTTTGAAACATATGGCTGGATCCTATGCACAAGATGTAATTGGCGAAAGATTCCCTTTGCCACTGCCTCCACCTGATGATCCAGGCAGAGGCCAGGGTCCAATAGGACCCCCAAACACCGCACCTGCTGGGCCAGCGGGGGGGTGGATCCCCTCCGCAAGGGGGGCCATCACCTCAGCTGCCCTACCCACTAACATCACCTCCGTCTTATTGGGGTTCAGCTTCAGTTTGCTCAGCCTCATCTAGTCAATTACTGCTAGCAAACACTGGGAAAGCACCAAGACTGCAGGACCTGGGTTCATTGAAAAAGAGAGGTAAAGCTGGGTGTCATCAGCATACTGGTGGCAACTCACACCAAACCATCTCATGATCTCACCCAGGGGTTTCATACAGATGTTAAATAACAGTGGAGACAGAATTGAACCTTGCAGTACGCCACAAGCAAGATCCTGGGGGCTAGATGTTTCTTCCCCCAGCAGCACCACCCACTGGCTTCTCCCCAAGAGGAACGATCAGAACCATCCTAAGACAGTCCCATCCACCCGCCCCCCCAGGGTCCACAACTGTCTCAGAAGCAACCTGTGATCTACCGTATCAAATGCTGCCGAGAGATCCAATAGGACCAAATATGAAATATGAGAGAACAGGAGGCTACAAGGGAAGTTCAAGGAAACAATGACAGTGTACTGGTTAGCAGGGAAGCACTCCACCCTTCTAACCGGTATCTAGTTAACACAGAGAATGGGTGTATTCAAGTGGGTTGATAGACATGATGGTGGAGCGCCACTGTCACAACCCGACCCAGGTTGGGAACATGCCAGCAACACAGTCCGGACCCAGTCTGCTGGCACAGCAAACATGCCGTTGGCCAGGGAGGGCAGGAGACACACGGATGTGCAGCCACCCAGCTGTGCCCCCACACTGTGCCTGGCACTCTGCCCCCTCTGTAATGGGCAGCCATGCTAGCCAATGATGGCCGCCATGTTGACCTCCCTGAACCGGGTTGGGAACAGCAGGCTAACACCCGTGATAAGCCACTTAGGACTGGTTGGGCAAGCCATTGTCCGGGCATGTTGGTGGCTAGTCCAGGCTGTGATCCCAGAAGTCTCCAGGATCACAGCCTGGGATCACTGCCAACATGCCTGAGAGCAACCCTGGGCCAACATCTGGCAGCCTGTCAACACCGTGCCAGTGGCTCGTGGGCCAAAGCAGAAAAATGAGGTTTGGGGGATGCGTACAGGGCGATTCCCCGTGTTTAAAAGATGATGCATGATGTAGACTGACTGGCTGCAATGGGACCTGGCAGCATCAATTGTGCTAAAATTGCTTGCGTGAGAATTTTGGTGAGAGAGCATGAATCCACTGAAGGAAACAGCAGTCGCTTCTCAAACCACAAAACCTTTTGATTCACCACATGCAGATTGCCATCGAGAGCTGGGAAACCAAGACAATTACTTTGGCTCTTTATTTGTGTAGCATTCTTCCTCCTATGGGTCATGCAAGGGTATACTTACTCATTGAGAGAGCAGGCTGCAGAGATTCATTGGCAAAGAATGCTACAAAGTGTTGCTGCCCTGCCATCCACTTCACTCAGGGCTGGATTTAAGGATGTGGGGAACCTACGTTAAGCCATCCTTTGGGGCCTTCGCCCATTCCACTTATATACTTACTCTTCTGTAGAAGTTGGGGGTGTTCAAGGCATGTGGCTTATTAAACTATTAAAGCCTTTACTGCCTTATGCAATTTAATAATTATTACCATTAAATCTCGTGATTTATAAGAAGCAAAGCAGACGTACATACATGCCAACCAAATCTGAGTGAGGCAGATCCCCTTGCTTAGGGGTCCTTTACTGCATCATAATAAGTGCAAGGTTCAATCAGGCCCTGAATAGATGTCCTCATCCTACTATCACCAAATTTTCCGTCTCTTTTGTTTTGACTGCCAAAGATTCATGACTACTACTTGATGTAAAAAAACCAAGCCTGTTTGATGAAAGGGATCAAATGAGGAGGACTCTGAACGAAATCTCTGTGATCATGATGAACGGTATGGAGAAAGCAAATATGAAACTTTTACTGTGCCCTCTCTCATAATACAAGAACTGAGGCCACGTTCAGACATTCCCCACCCGCTACCCCCGCGCGTATATTCTGGCTGTTGGAGGGTGGGGGGTGGAATACTCAGACAGGATATGCATGGGGATTGGCTGGTCTGAAAGCCCACCCTACCCCCGTGCAGCTTTGCCGGCAGGCATGCGCAAGAATGCAGAGCAGGAAATCGAGCTCTGCATCCCTGCACGCGTCTGCCGGTAAAGCCAGGCAGGGGGAGGGGGGGCTTTCAGACCGGCCGATCCCCACATATATCCTGGTTGTGCATTTCCCCCCGCAGACAGAATATGCATCCGGGGTGGGGGG
>QEPC01003095.1:105454-116795 GCA_003113815.1 Sphenodon punctatus
GCCGCCGCCGCCCGGAGCGCAAGGTAGGCGATCCCTGGGTGGAGAGGTAGGGTGATCCCTGGGGTGGGGTGTGTGTTAAACCACCCCCCACCCCAGGGATCACCCTAGTACAGTACTAGTACCTAGTCCTACCTACCTGCTGGTGCGGGCTCTGGGTTGCTGGTGGCGGCCCGGAGCCCGCACTAGCAGGGACTTCGTGGGGGGAATTTTTTTTAAAAAATCCAGGCTGGGCAGGTTGGGTGGGGGGTGTCCCCCCTTCCACCCGCACAGCCTGGACTGGGGAGGGAAAGTGGGGGGTTTTTGTGGTTTTTTTTACATTGTAGCCATTCATTTGAATAGCCGCAATGTAAAAAATCTGGTACGGGAAATCCGGTAAATTAACCCGGATTACCGGGTTTAATCCGATACTGCTGGTACACCAAATACCGGCAGTATCGGATACCGGAAGATCCGGAATTCCCACCCCTACTATTTTGGATGCCAAATTCATAATTTCTGAACACTTGAGGTTGGCAATACTGACAAGATGCTAGGTATACAAATAAAGGCTATATAAAGATCTAAATAGAGAGAACATAAACCAATTCCACAAGTTGCCAAAAAAAAATTAAAAAAAATTCCCTGCATAGAGAAACGGGATGAAATTCAGTGCATAAATAATAGGTGGTGAAATACATGCTAACCTCTAATGGGGAAGAATCGTCTCACACATACACTCTTTTTCTCTCTCAACATCATATCTGTGCATTGCATGTACTGTACTGTATATGTATACTTACATATACAAAATATGCTAGCATATAGTGTAAATGTGTGACTATGAGACAGAGCCATACTCCTTTAACAGTGGCATAACTTTGGGCTAAAATTTGTGAGGACTCCTGGATCACCTCAACCCACATAAGCCCCACCCCATTATCCTGGAACTTTGGGAGGAGCGGGAAATTTGTGAGGTACGCAACTATAATTTGCCCACTATAATTACACCCATGATCTAATCCCTTTTAGGTGATTATGTTATATTTAATGCAAATAATTAGTCAGCACAAATGTTAAAATCCTTTCCTTGCATATTTTTTTATTGGCACATGAGCCTTGTTTTTTTTTAAAAAAACATTATCTAGGAAAATCCTTAATAGACCCAGACACAGAAGAAGCAAACAACAGCGCAGCCTGGATGTTGTTATATATTTATTAAGTTGTACAGGGGGCCCATTTAGTAGCAGCTCTGCAGTTTATCACGTAAATATCGAATGCCAAACAGAAAGGGGAAGAAAATAACAACATAAAAAATTTATCTTTTTTGGGGGTGGGAAGGCGTTTGGAAAATGGTGCTGATAATGCAATTGTGCCTTCAGCTGTCATGGCTTAATGTCCCTTTTGTAAAGGTGGGGTGTAAAAAAAATATTCCGCAGCTGGGGGAAGAGTGGGAAGGTAAGAGGCCTTTGCTGCTGCTGTTTGTTTGTTTGAAAGTGTATTCTGGTTGGAGGCTAGGTCAGCGGGTGGCCAGACTGAGAAAATGAGTCCCCCGGGCTGTAATAATTGTAACTGTCAGGGAAAAAAGTCAAGGTCTTAGATAGCACTGGTCGGCTCTGACTTCTGACCACAGAGAAATATATATGAAAACTACTGCCTCAGGCACTCGAGGAAGAAACCAGGAGGATTTAACTCCTGGTGGTTTGTGCTTATGAATCTGAAGGCTCATTTTATACCTGAACTGGGGCATTTTTTCTTTATTATAAATTTTTGTTTGTTGTGTATAACAAAGCAGGGGTATGTTCACAGCGCCTGTTCTGTGGGATAATGGTATTGCGAGTCCACAGGCAGCAGGGAGGGAGGCTTGCCAGGGCTCAGCTGTGACAATTAAATTTGGAGGGAGAGGGGAGGAGGCAGAACCCCAAGAAATGTTCCCTGTAGGAATACGCATCCCAAAATGTGGAAAACCAGGAAAAGGTAAACATTGGCCATTTCATGGTTGGCAACGAAAGCCCAAATACCTGTGGATGATCTACTTGGCTTTTCTGACTCACCCCTTGTGTTGGACACCATATAGATTAAATCACAAGAACTCTTGTTTTATGTTCATCTGTAGAGAGTCAGGGTTGTCCAGTGGTTGAGTTTTGAGACTGGCACCATGGTGCCAACCTCCCAGGAAAAAGGGCTAGGAGTGTTTGATAGATTTTCCAGAGGTTTTGCCTGCATATAATGGCCCTTGCAGGGCGACTAACTGTTCTGCAGTGCGGGGGGAAGGGTGGGCAGAAGCCCAGCCATGGGGACTGGCACCATGGTGGCAACCTCCTCGAATATGTAATGGCGTGTTTGCAGGGCATGTGGTGTGTGGGTATTGTGAAACACACTTACTACTTTTACCAGAAACAAGGATATTTGAATGGAATAACATTTACACCACAAACCATAACAATGAACTTGGGGTAGAAAATACACCCCGGACACTAAAAATGTTTTTACAATCATGACAATGGAGCAGGGCTAAGCCAGTGGTTTCCAATTTTTTTCCCCTGGTGATCCCTTTTTGTGACTCAGATATAATTCCCTAACCCCAGGCAGCTACAAAGACATGGAAAATATAAAAATATCCATCAGAATCATGACCTCATTCGCAGATGGTGCAACTCCACTTGGAGTCCCAACTTACAATTTGGGGACTTCTGGTTTAAATCCTCTTAAACAAGTACAAGAATACAAAATTAACACAGTTTTCTTTATAGCAGTTTAACTCTCTTGTTTCCTTAAGTCAGTTTTGTAACCAACTTTGGACTAAAAAGGTCCAAAAGTTAAAAGCAGTTTAGTGCATGTATGGATGCTGGATTTCTTGTACCAGTTTTAAGAGGACTGACCTGATTTGAGTCTGGGATATCCACACATAAGTCACTGACTTGAATGGAAGCAATGGACAGCAGTGTGGACACGAAGCTATCTCTGGGGAATGGTAGGAGCTGTGCATGTGAACAAAGGAAGGCTAGTGCCTTAAAAGAGTTTAACTTAAATCTGTACAAGCTATAGCATAGACAATATGTACTTCATATTGCTCTTTTTTTGACCAGTTTTGTCTTAAATGCTTTGCTGACCAAGGATGGGTTGCTCCTACTGGCTCGTTCCTTTATTGTTACAAGTTTTGGCAAGTGGTGTTCTCAGTGGCCGTTTTTAGAAAGGATGCACCCATGGAGGTTCACCCATCTCCTATGAACCCAGATGCTGGGCCGTTTGAAGGCGGTGGAGGTGCGCTCCTGCACCCACACACTGCCCATCCATGCCTCTGCAGGGAGCAACCCAGGTTTTTCCCGGTTGCTCCATGCAGGGGCATTGGGTTCATGTGCACACTGATCACACACCTATCTGCTGCTGTGTGAAACCCCCACCCCTCCCCAGACGTATACAACAGCGCAGACCCAAGCAGGTCTGTCTAAAAACGGCCAGTGAGTTGATTCTGATCCTATACGTGCTGGAGTTATTGGGTGTAGAGCAAATGTGACTTCAGTGGATTTAATCCTGATTTGCACACATTGGTGTTCCAAGTCTCTATTTGGGCAGTTGTAACCAATGAAAGAATTCTGGAGGTTTGCCAAAGTCTGAGCATTTTCCAAAGGCAGTGTAAGGCCATTTGGTAGGCAGGGATAGGGCTCAGGGAGCTGTACTTAAATAGGATTTGGGGTCCAAAATCCAAATAAATAAATAAATATTTCACCCCGTCTATTAATGGTTTGGTGATTTGGCCATTATCAGTAAACCTAATAAGCCAATCTTCTTGTCTTGCCCAAAGGGAATAAGAAGCACCAAGTGAACCATAACATAAATATCTAAATTTACGTACATTCAGTTTTACTGAGTTAGGGTATGGCCAATAAGAAAGATTGATTATTTTAAGATATGCATTTCTGGTTGAAAGTCTCCTTAATATAAAACAGAGCAACTTAAGGAAATCCTAACTCTTCACCCACATGTTTCTTGCGACAGGCTGTGGCTGGTGTTTCGAGAGTATCTCACCTTGCAGAAAGACTCAAGGATTTGGGCAATGAAACAAAACTGGAGAACTACAACAGGTTGCTTATATGCTGTGTGTCCACAGTTGCTTTTCTTAAAGATCTGACAAGAATGCAAATTTCGTTCACAGGTCCTGTCGTGCTCTTTCGGTCTGATTTTCAAATATTCCTAGCCTATAGCTCCCACTGGGTGTTAACAAATGTGACGGTGGCCAGTGGCCACTTTGCCTCATGGAGGCCCACGAGCCAAGCCACTGGCATGCTTGTTGGTGTGCTGTCAGATGTTCATCCAGGATTGCTCCCAGGCATGTCAGCAGTGATCCCAGGCTGTGATTCCAGAGACCTCAGGGGCAGAGTCTGGGCTACCACCCACCCGATCAGGCCAAAGCAGGACACAGCAGTTGACTTTTTTTCCATGGGAGTTAGTCATCTAAGTGACTTGCACAGTTGAAAATCCTAGCCATGGTTTGTTCCAGATGGAACCATAGAATTGTAGGGTTGGCAGTAGAGCTGAAATGGGTATCTGAAATGGGTATCTGCCCATGGGTAATACCAGCAATTTTGGGTACAGTTTCAGGTACCCAAATTAATACCCGAATACCATTCCAGTACCCCAAAAATTAAAATGTTGGTTTCTGGTTTTCAGGTACCCTAAATTATCTGAAATCCCCCCTAACAATACAGACACACACCCATTTTTCTTTTCCAAAATCCAGAACCAGAAGTTGAAAATCCAGGACAGGAAGTTGAAAAATCAGGATGAAAATGGTATTTCAGTATGCTGGTATTTTGGGTACACAATTGGACCCCATTTCAGGTACTGAAAAGCACTGGAAATGCTTGAGTTGAATTGGGTTCTGTGAATTTGATGGGTATGTCTGTTTTTGTGGCTGTCTGTGTCAGCTCTAGTTGTCAGGGATCTCAGAGGTCAAGTCCAACCCTCTGGTCCAAGACAGGATACCTAGAGCTGAAACAAATATTTGTGCATATGAAATATATTTGCTAAATTTTCACTATCTGAACCCAAACTGGCAAAGCCAATAAAAATAACTATCCAAAAAGGCAAATCATGGGGCTGATCCAAGGTGCAAGTGTTGGATGTGTACACCGTGCTCACTGAGTGCATGCACATCACATACACAGTTGCACACTAGGTGCACGTAACCTGTGCGCCCAGTGCACTTCCAGTGTGTGCAATGCACACAGCATGCATGTGATATGCATGGCACACACATTGAGTGCAGCATGCACGGTGCATGAGTGGACCTTGGATTGGCCTCCCTCTCTGTAAAAACAAAATCCACTATTCCTTTCAGTTCTACCACCAGCACACCTACAGAGCCACAGGCAGATGCTTGTCCAGCCAGTTTTTTAAAACATCAAATTAAGAAGATTCTACAACCTCCCTAAACACCCATTGTCCAACTAGTTTTGCAATTAGAAAGTTTTCCCCTAATATTTAACTAAACCTACCTCACTGCAATTTAATCCCATTGGTTCTTTTCCTATCTTCCTGTCTACATTATGGTTATGGGCTAGATCTTAAAAGATTTCAGGTCCACATTTTAAAGTATTCAACATAAAAAATAAGGACAAGATTTTTTATTTTAAAAAAAATAAAATTGGAAAGAGCTCCGTTCCTATGTAGGCACAAAAGTTGAGCGACCAGCAGCTCCCATTGTGGCACCTACAGTGAGATTTTCGGAACAGCTTAAATGTGCACTCAGCATTTTTTTTGAAAATCTGCTCCTGCACAAAAGAATATGACCTAGTAATGGGCATAAAGGAGCACGTACATGGAAAGTTCGCCTACTAATATCACCAGTTCCAACAGTAAATAAACTGCTTCCCCTCTTGTGGTCCACTGGCACTGAATTGTCTTGCACGTCACTTCACATCACACACCAGATGCAGAAGACAGAACTATTCAGGTGGCAGTCAAACACTGAATGGGTCTGATGGTCCTGCAAGGTTTTTCTTGTGCCCTGTCACAAGCCCCAAAAGATGGCCTGAGTAAATAAGCAATCTTGGTCCAGAGAACCTTCTTTTTTGCATACTTCCTGAATGTGATGCTTGGGTTTCGTATGTGAGAGAATAGGATTGTGTTTGGAGGAAAGAGAATACAATGCAATATGGAGGGACAGCTGTGTGAAATCATATACGCTATGGGTCTGTTTTTCACACTGCACTCACACATCAAGGGCTTATAGTACCTACCTGTGGCTTGCTAATGCAGCCTTGTCCCTGATTGTATAAGCTATTTGCTATTTTGAGATGAAGGTGGTACATGCGGAAGATCTCAATGTCACCACGAGGCAGGGGAGGGAGGGGAAGGAAGGGGGGAAGGGGGGCCCGAAACCTTCATAACTAATGTCAATTTTCTGCATCAAATATTTTGATAATTAAACAAAGCTGATCAAGAGAGGAAAGCAGCATGTCTCCAGAGCTCAGGAAGCAGGGGCCCATTAAATAGAAGAGTCAGAAAGTGCCAGAGGCGGCAGCCTCAGATTAATGACACTCCAGTAATAGATTTTCCCAGGAACAGTCACACAGGAGACAACTACCGTGTAGCCGCTACAGCGATGCGGCTGTTAAAGGAACAGTAATATTAAATCACCTGGTTCCATAGGGCGAGGGGATGGATGGGGTGGCTTTGATTCTTGTACTGCAGAAGGTATAAACTTCAGTCTGGTTGCAAGCAAAAGGGCTGTAACTCAGTGGCACCAAGGGTGTCAGGGTTGGTAGGGGCACTTCAGATGTACAGCATATTTAAAAACACACAAAAACAACAACCACCACCACCAAGGTAAAAGATGGTGTGGAAACCATCAGAGGCTGAGGACTAAATTATCTTTGGCTGTGTTGTCAATGCAGTTGTAGGGAAATAGGCAGTTTCAAGAAAAAGCAGGAACCGTTGCTATTTCAATCTGATTTCTCTTGTTTGTAATTTTTTTAAAATAAAAATCTTCATGGATAGAGCTGGATGAAGGTCTCTCCCCCCCCTCCCTAAAAACAGAATTGTCATAGATTTTCTCCCCTACCTGCTCCTCCAAAAAAACTAGCAGAAAAAAAACCCTAGTTCTGTAGAAATGTACAAGTTGATGAAAATTTTAAATGTTTTTTGAGAGGAAGATTTACTTCTTTTTGGGTGGGGGCAGGGGTTTTTAAATTTTATTTCAAAACAATAAAAATGATTCAGTAGATTAGAACTTTTCAGCTTAGAGAAGAGATGCCAGAGTGGGGATATGATAGAAGTTTATAAAATCATAAGAGGGACAGAGCAAGTAAATACAGAGCCGTTATTTACACTCTCTCAAACTAATGGAAGTAGGCTGATAGATTTAAGACACTTCATGAAATTAACTGGCAGCAGATTTAAAACAAATAAAAGGAAGGGTTTTTCTTCACTCACCATACAATTTGGCTGTGGAACTCATTGACAGATGATGCTGGGACGGCCAATAGTATAACTGGGTTCAAGAAAGGATTGGATAAAATTCTTAGAGGATTGGTCCATAAATGACCATTAGTCAAGCAGGTCAGGGGATGAGTTCTCTGATTGTCAAGGTCAGGGAGTGAACAGCAGAAAATGGTTATTTCTACTATTTAGTATTTATGACCCGTTATGCTCTTCTTTGAAGCAACCTAGCTGGTTACTGTCTGATAGGGATGGGCGAACACGGTTCGGATGTTCGGAGTTCGGACCGAACTCGGTCTGTTCGAACATCTGAACCGAACTCTCGAACAACCGAACAGTTCGGTCGTGTTTGGATGAGTTCAGATGAGTTCGGGGGTGGGAAAAACGTCTTTTCAGGGTCAAAAATTGGGTTTTGGTTTCATTTCGTTTTCGGTATCGATAGCACTATTTTTGAATGTTTGGCCAAGTTCGGCCAAACCAAACTCAGCTGAACCGAACCACCGAACCCGAACTTAGGTTTCGAACTGAACGACTGAACATCCCAATATCCAAATGGCGTTCTGTTTGCCCATTCCTACTGTCTGAGACAGTCAGGGCTGGTGCAAGGATTTTTGCAGCCTGAGGCCAACCCCTGCATGTGAACACCTTGCACAACCAAGTGCACACATTGCACATCTCACATGCAACCCTCATGCATACTATGCACAACCCCTGTGTACACACACCTAGCTCACAACACACACATGCATATCCTGATTCCCAAGCACTGAGGGGCTGGTAGCCCCATTCCCCCCTGATCCAGCCGCAGAGCTTACCAGCAGTGGCAGCTGGATCAGGGACGGGAGAGGCATCCCCTTCAACTTGCAGGAGAAGCGGCAGCAACAGCTGGATCAGAGACAGGAGAGATGACAGTGGAAGATGGATCGGGGTGGAGCCACCTAGGGGGCATCTCTCCTCTCCTGATCCAGCACAGAGGTTATTGGCAAGACCGCGTAGGGCAGCAAGTTGAAGGGGGCACTTTTCCTATCCCATCCAGCGCAGAACTTATCGCCAGTGGCAGGAGCAGGGCAACTTGATCAGGAGAGCCACCCTCCTCAACTTGTCGCCCACAGTGGCTACCTAGCTGGTCATGTGATTAGTATTGGTTACATTTGTTTTCCTTTGGTATTTTTTTTAGGGGGGGGGATTAAATTAATGCTACCATTAAAACCTAATGGTAGCACCAGCCCTGGAAACAGAATGCCGGACTACATGGATCGTTGGTCTGACCTGGTATGACACTTCTTATGTTTTTATATTTTTATGAGGGATAGATTTACGTCTTTAACTTTTTGTTTTTGAAATTAACTTGCTCAACTTGAATATTTAAAAAATAATAATTTAAAGACATCACATTTTTGGACAATTTTTTAAGTTCAGGGAACCATGAAAAGCTTGAATTTTATACACATGGAAAAATAAAATATCCATTTAATCTCTCCCCCTCCCCCCCAAAAAAAAAAATACCAAAGGAAAACAAATGCAACCAGTCCTAATCACGTGACATCTTCCTCCCTGGTAAAAGTTCCTTGACTTTGATGGGGTTAAAACCAAGACTGAATTTGTTTCCAGTACAGCTGAACTCAGGAACAGAATGTGAAAAAGGTCCTGTTTTCTTATGATCAACCCAGCCTTATCTCACAGTATTTGAACTGATCCCCCTTGAAATGACCATCTTGTCTGAATCATTTTTATCCATTTGTATAATACAATAACAATGGGAATGAAGGCTTCTCCTGAGCCAGGCTGTGACAGATTAGATTCCACCATGAACATGTTCCGCACACAGCTGAGGTCTGTATGGAAACCATATGAAGGGGTTGAAAATCGGAAACAACTTTTTAGAGGTACTTGAATACCTGATACGATCGCATCACAGGGATGGGTTAAATTTATGATCTTTTCCAGGTTTTTTGTTTGTAATCAGGTCCAGACCTGCTGGCTATCCCTCCCTACTAGCTTGTGATTTCCCTTTGCAAACAAGGAAATTTCGGGACATCAAACTCTCAAGGAGTGGAGCCAAAATAGGATATTAGCTGATAGGATCAGAGTTGGAATGTGAGCCAAACAAACAGGCTAACCACTGCCCTTTGCAGCATGTGGCCACAGTGCTGGTCTACTGTGGCACAACACTGCTGAAAGAAACAATGTGAGTAAGAAGCCAGCATTTTTTGGGAGAAAGTCTTTGAGGCATGAGCAAATAAAGCTACTTGTTGCAGAGAATATCTCCACTATAGAAAAGATTTCCTCCCATAAAGTAAAATCCACCCTTGTGCAGAATGGAAGCTGAAGGTTGTGTATACTTTGAAGGGTGTGTTCTCACGAGCATGATAAACCTGGGATTTTACTCCTGTGGAGTTTCACCAGCTAACTCACTCTGCCTCTTTTCTCATGAACATGGGGAACCAGATGTTAAATAGTTTTTATTCTTCCCTAATCTCCATCCTTTGTAAGTTGCAGCCTGGTTAGGAGTAGTCAGCAGTTAGGGAGGCAGAAAGGATTGCTGCATGAGGGACATTTAGCGCATTTTTAGATGTGCCTCCTCTCTTCGCGGATTTATTCATCCACTTTCAGCAATCTTGCAGGGTGTGTGTGTGTGTGTGTGGGGAGTTTAGACATACCTCCTCACACCAGAAGTTGCCCAGCTGCCATTGGAAACAGTGGTGCCAGTTGGTCCGCGCATTCATTTTAAATCCGGATTTTTCAAACTCTGATATTGAGGTTTGACAGGTCTGGATTTAAAATGAATGCACGAGCTGCCTGGCGCGGCTGTTTCCAATGGTGGCTGGGCGACCTCCGGTGTAGGGAGGCGTGTCTAAACTTCACACACATGCATACACACACACACACACACAAACACACACGTGAAATTGCTGAAAGCGAATGGAGAAACCCGCAAAGGGAGGAGGCACATCTAAAAATGGCCTCAGTTGGGAGGATGTACTGAACTGATGTATTCTGGGACAGAGGAGAACTATACTCCCCTAAAAGGTACACACAAGCATTACACCCCTCCCCCCAGAGTAGGAGTATCCCTCCCCAGTTTAACTCCATTTGTTTGAAGAGGTAGTTGCTCTTTCCTTATTCTCTGTTTGTATGAACACAATTGAAGTTGAAGTGAATATGGAGATAGCGACTAGGGATGGGCGAACGCGGTTCGGAACTTCGGAGTTTGGCCTGAACTCAGCCTGTTCAGACTACCGAACCCGAATCTGAACACGAACTGACCGAACCAAACTCAAGTCCGAACGTCGAAATGACCGAACAATTCGTTCAGTTCAGATCGCGTTCGGATGAGTTCAGGTGGCTAAAACATGGTGTGGTGTCAGGTCACTGGAAGGCCAAATGTGGCAGGGAGGGGGAGTCAGCTGACTCAGCTGAGGAGCAGACTTCCAGGCACCAGGGGTGGAGAGGCTTGGAGTAGCAGCCAGCCTGCCCAATCACCATCCCTTTTTGCCTCAGACCACTGGCTTGGCAGTCTGCGATTGGCCACGGGCAGCTGCATGGAACCAATGGGACTTGCGGTGAGGCGGGCGCAGCAAGAAACAAAACTGTCTGCCTCCACCCTTCCCAATACCTTCTGAGCTAGTCACTGTTCCTGAACAGCAGGCGTTTCAGAAGGCTCCCTCTCCCGGCAGTTTTTGTTCCTTCCTATTCTGAATTCATTGCCATCCTCCTCCTATTTCACCCATCCAACCCATCTACCCCCATATTATTCTCATTTATTTAGCTTAGCTTAGATAGATTTAGTGGTTATTGTTTGTTTTTACCCCCGTGTTCCCTGGGTTCAATCTTCCTTCCTCCCTCCCCCCTCCATTGAATCCTTTCCCTCTCCCTCTCTCTCTATATTCCATCCCTGATTCCCTTCCCCTGGTTTTTTTTT
>QEPC01003095.1:149527-168676 GCA_003113815.1 Sphenodon punctatus
CTCAGTGCGGCCCACTGTATGGTCAGCCCAAGGGTGAGAGACGAGCGGCCGGACCTCCTGGGCGGACCATGTACCAAACAGCAGGTTACGGTGTCCTCATCCTTGTTGTTTAAACCCCCGCCTCGGTGGGCGAGAGGGGATAGGGGCGAACAACCCGCTCCGGCCCGGTGAAACCGGGGATTGGGGCAGGGTGTAAGTTGAAGAAGTTTGTTAAGGTAGGGCATAGGAGGATTCCCCTCGGGCTTAACCCGAAGACGGTAAGGATGGGCAACTGGCGCACAAGGACAGCGCATGTTACAATAGGGGAACCTCCTGTGGTGATGGTTAACAGTTAGGAAGAGATTGATAGGACCCCAGTACAAAGGGGGAAGTGGGAGGGTTACCTCTTCCCCCTTTTTGACTAAGAATAAAGAGTGCAGCCGTTCAATCCCATATAAGTGTCCGCGTCTTCCTTGGGGGTGTGTGTCGACAAATCCCACCCAACCCTATCCTTGCCTGCCAAATGCCTGCCAAATGCCTGGCCTTACATCTCTTCTGGAAGATGAGCAGGCTTGGGCTTAGGCAGATCGCCAAAGGGAGGGAGTTCCATAATTGCAGTTAAGCCACTGAGAACGCCTCTCTGTATCATGCCCTCCTGGCCAACCCCAGAGGCCGTGAGTCTAACTGAACATAAGGGAGAGGTAGCTTGGACCTGGGGTCCAAGCAGTTTAGGGCTTTATAGGTCAAAACCAGCCTCTTGATCGTGTCTGGAAAGCTATTGGCAGCCAGTGAAGTAAGACACTGGAGCACTGGCATAATATGCTCCTGATGACCTGCCCCCGCCCCAACAACAGGTGGGCCGCCGTGTCTTGCATCAGCTGTAGCTTCCAAACAGTCATCAAGAGCATTGCAGTGGTCTAGTCTCGAGGTTTCGAAGGCAAGGATGATGATGATGATGATGATGATGATGATGATGATGATGATGATGATGGCCAAATCCAAATCTGATTAAAAAAGGCACACCAGTCTCACCAGATGACATTGGTGAAAAGTGCTCCTGGCCACTGCCACAACCTGGCAATCCAGGCACAGGAGTGGATCCAAGAGCACCCCAAGGATGCAAATCTAAGTGACCAAAGGAGGCTGAACCCCATCAATAACATGGGTTCTTATATCCCCCAGGTCACAAGACTGGCCAACCATCATCACCTCCATCTTGTCTGGATTTAGCTTCAATCGGTTCCCCCACATCCAGTCCCCAACAGGAAGGCACTGAGGTTGCAGGACCTGGGTCAGATGAAAAAGAGAGCTAGAGCTGGGTGTCATCATCAGCACACTGATTGCACTTGACTCCAAATCTCTGAACAAACTCACTCAGGGGCCCCAGATACACATTGAACAGGAGTGGGGACAAGATGGAACCCTGCAGGAGCCCACAAGGGAACTTCTGAGCGGACGATAAGCCCATCACCACCCTCTGGGTTCTCCCAGCCAAGAATGAGCGGAACCACTCAAGAGCAGTCCCATGAACTCCTCCCAGGTCATGCATCTGTGTCAATAACACCCCATGATTTCCAAGCGGAAATCATCAACTAAGGCCACAAATGAAGACTCATTGCCATGTCTAGGAAGAAATCCTGACTGAAATGGGTCCAGGAATCCAAGAGCATCAAGATGAGCCTGAAACTGCGAGGCAACACACACACACACACACCCGTTAAATAACTTTCCCTAAAAAGGTCAAGGTCAAACATCAAGAGATTGTTTCTTGAGCAGGGGGTCAAACAACGGCAATTTTGAAGCCAGCAGGCACTTTGCCCTCCTGAAGGGAGGCAGTGACAACCTGAGCCAGCAACAGCCCCACTGTCTCCCAGATAGCTTTCACCAGCCAGGACGGGCATGGATATAGTTCACAACTGGTTGTCTACACCACAACAAGCACAGCCTCTGTATCGGTGGGCAAGACTACTTGAAACCAACGCAAGCAAACCGGACAAGACCAATCCTTCCAATCCCCAAACTCTGGCCGTTTTTACACAGATGCCCCCTGCCCCCTTGGGTGTGCGGGCGGGAATGCGGTGGGGGCGGAGGCATCCATGTAAATGCTTCAGTGGTGGGTGTGGGGATGGGTGTGCGCCTGTGGGAACACCATGGGCGGTGTGTGTGTGTGTGTACATTCTCCCACACAACACCCACCTCCACCCATTGCCCACCCACGGAGCCATCCGGCAAACCAGAGGAGGCTCCATGGGTGGAGATGGGTGTGTGCCCATGGGAACAGGCGCACACCCACCTCCACCCACTGTGACTGCACACCCATCCCCTCACCCACGCGGTCCATTTAAAAATTACCTTTATCTGCATTGGTGGCAAACTCATCACAGCAGACAGCTAATGACTGCTGGTGAAGACTGCTAGGATTTTAAAAGCTATTAACCACCCAGGAGAACTCCGCTGGAAGGCATTTTGCAGATTGAGGTTGTGCACCAGACCCTCATGTCATTTTCATTTTTCGTTTTCATTTTTGTTATTCAAAAATGTCATTTTTGTTATCGTTATTAACGATAATGTCATGTTTGTTTTCATTATCATTATCGTTTTTGTTATAATTTTTGTTATCGTTTTTGTTATCATTTTCATTATCGGTATTTACATTATTGGTATCATTTTCATTATCGGTATCAATATTTGCTATTTGTATCATTGCTGTTGTCGTTATTGATATCGTTATTGATATTGGTACTGTTTCAAATGAAGATTTATGTTTTGGTATTGGTATCGTTATCAATTCCCATGTACAACTAATATCTATCTAAATCTAAGGGAGACAGGGGAAGGGAAAAGGAAAACTATCTATTATCTAAACAATTATCTATATAACTATTCTAATCTAATCTATATGTCTATAATATATATCTACATCTAATCTATACTACCTATCTATATATAATGTACAGGGGGAGGAAGGGCAGGGAAAGGGATAAGGTAAAATGTAGGGTATGAGGAAGGAAAGGTATTGGTGGTCATACAATGGCTAGGGAGGATTTTTTGTGTGCAAGCACCACAGTTCTGTAAATGCAACCTGACAAGCAGAGCTCTCACAGAATGGAGAGAAAAAAACTGACCCTCCCATTATAAAGGGTTGCAGTGCCTTCCCCCAGAGCTCCCCTGATTGGTTGTGGGAGGCAGCAGGCATTGAGGAATCACAGAGTGCCATGAAACTGCTGGGGCCTGCTTGTGCAGCTCATTGGGCAGCAATACAGCCATCAGATACTGCTGAGCTGCTCACCCCTCCCAACACAGGCACAGTTCAAGAGTTCAACCCTGTTAAGACTCCAAGATGTCTGCTCCCTCCTTTCCTCTCCACATTTTCCCTCCGAAACCTAACTGCCATAGCACTAATAATAACGACATTGTCATTTCCCCCCCTCATTATCGTTTTTGTTACTGTTACCGTTATCATTACCGTTATTCTCGGTTGTCGTTTTCATTATCGTTGTCATTATTCTCAGTTGTTGTTTTCAAAAATGACAATTTGTAATAATGAAAACAACATGCACACCTCTATTGCAGATGCTATGGCAGCAGTGAATAATGCTTTCTTCACTGCTGCCACAACCATGGCATAGTTCCTTCAAAAACACTCTATGCCACAGTCAGTCGACTTTGTAGCAAATCAAGTGCCACCTGTGCTCTAAACAGCTACCCTCTCACTTAAGCAGCCTCAAGTCCTCCGTATACCAGGGAAACCTGTGGCCACAGCAGAGGGAAAAGATGCCTGGGAGAACTGTCTCTATGGCCCGGGTCAGCATAGCATACCACATATCAACCAGTCCATCAACAGAGAGGCCGTCAAAGTCAGTGGGTAAATCCCTCAGAGAGTTCTGGAATCCTATTGGCTCCATTAGTCGGGGTGAACCATCCTAACTGGTCCACCACCCCAACGGGGGCGAAAGAGGGCAGTGATCTGTGCCCAAAGGTAATGGTCTGACCATGACAATGGTGTTGTAAGAACAACACCCCCAATAATCAGAATCCCCGTTTCCAGGTCAGTGAAGAACATGAGCTCCAACATGTGTCCAGCCTCAGGTGTCAGCCCAGATATTATCTGTGATAAACCCATGGTTGTCATGGTGGCCATGAAAATCCTGCTCTCCTCCTGAAAGGCAATAAGTCTAGGTGATCTCAACCCCACCTCTGAGACCAGCTCAGCTAGAGCAGTCAGGGAGTCTGCTGTGCAGCAGGGTGGTCAGTACACCAGCAGAATCCCCAATCTATCCTGGGCCTCAAGCACAAGGGGGGCACACTCTGTGTTGGGAAAGTCAGACAATGCATACCTTCGATAGACCAGATTGTTTTTACAGATCGTTGGCACTGTCCTTTTGTAGCCAGAGGGCTAGGGATGGGGCAGCCCCCTTCCATTCCTCCAGCAAACAACCGTGCTTTTAGGAGTTATTTGGAAAGGGATACAAAATAAAACAGAAAATGTCATAATGCAACTATATAAATGGGTGGTGTGACCACGCCTTGTATATTGTGTGCAGTTCTGGTTGTTTCATCTCAAAAAAGATATGGTAGAACTGGAAAAGGTACAGAGAAGGCAACAAAAATTATCAAGGGTCTGGAACGGCTTCCATATGAGGAGAGGCTTGATAGGACAGGGATCTTCAAGGATCTTCGGCTTGGAGATGAGATGACTAAGAGAGGATATGATAGAAGTTTATAAAAACCATTAAGTAGTATGGAACAAGTAAATAGGGAGTTGTTATTTGCCTTCTCAAATAGGACTAGAACTAGAGGACACTCCATGAAACTAACTGGCATTATATTTAAAACAAAAGAAAGTATTTTTCCACTTAACACACAATTCACTTGTGGAACTTGTTGCCAGAGTATGTGGTCAAGCAGAGCTGAGTTTTAAAAAAAGATTGGATACGTTCTTGGAGGATAGGTTCATTAATAGTTATTAGTCGAGTAGGTTGGGGGATATAATCTCTGATTGTTGGGAGCTGGGAGTGAACAGCAGGGAATAGATCACTCCATTATGGCCTGCTGGCTACCTTTCCAAAGTGACAAATGTGACCTACATTGACTACTGTTGGAGACAGGACAGGATGTTGGGCTTGATAGACCATTAGTCTGGCCCAGTATGGAACTGTTTATGTTCTTAAGTTTGCCTTATGAATTGGAAAATGCTAGTCCACTTCAGCTCTAATCTTTAAGCTCTTAGCCTCTGGCCTGTTCTCTTAGGGGGCAGGCTTCCCACAGTGACTTGGAGGCTCTGTAAACCCAAGTCCCATTCCAGGCCTCTTTTCAGGCCAAACTTTCCCTTTCCTACCCAGCCGATTGTTCTCTCCCAGGAGCTCCTCTCATCCAACGCTCGCTTCACTCCCACATGCCATGCTCCAGCACAGCAAGCTCCACAACTCTGGGAAGCCTCACGGCTAAAGGGTCTTGACTCCAGCTTGTCTCTTTCCTTGTTGGTCCATCTCCGAGCACTTTAGCGGCTTTAATAAAGGACTCATAAACAGAGCCAAATTCCAGCCAGTGGAAGATTTAATGGAGGACAGCGGGGACAGTGATTTTACTGTGGCATCTTTCCAGCAGGCCCACTCACTTCTGCGTCTCCTGTTGATACCTGAGGAATTACCCTGTATGGACTGAAAGCTTGCGTATCATCACCAACAGAAGCTGGTCCAATAAAAGATATCATTAGGACTACTTCGTCTCTGTCTCAGTCCAACAGGTACTGCTGGTAGGACCCACAGAACAGAAGCAGTGGCAGCAGCAGAGAGGTGAGCGACATATGAAGAGCAGCCATGAGGCATCGATTACCCTACAGATGCTTCCAGGGACCAGGACTAGACATGAAAGAGGGTATCCACAAAAATGGATAGTGCATCAAATTTCCAGGACCTGGATTAACCCAGTGACAATCAACTCAACTGGGTACCTGATGTCCAAAAATGTCAACTTCTTGTACTGATTCTTTGACATTTTTGTCAATATACTGACTCCGGTCATCAATTTATTTGTTTTTTGTCAAGTTCCAACAATTTTAAGGCAACTTCCGGCTCTGGAAAACTACTTCTGGTAGAACACTTATGAGTTTTCTGTCCCAGAAAATCAACTTTCTGGTCCTGGAAAATCATCTTCCAGTCTCAGGAAACTACTTCTGGTCACTTCAATATACCAATTGGTGTACTGATATACTGATTGGGAAACAGTAAAATGGAAAATCAGTACCAGAAGAACCCAATTTTTCAGGTTTCTGGGTACCCAGTTGGTACTCCAGTAACACATTGGATACCCAATGTGGTACCCAAAAATGCAGGAATTACCCACTACGGCACTAAATTTAGTACCCATTTCAGCTCTAACCAGGACTTTGTCTATTTGCTGATGTCCCTTTGTGGCTCTGCCACTTGCTTTTGCTGTTGTTCTTCAACTAGTTGCAGCCTAATAAACCAGTTGATAGGTTCTCTGACCTTCCCCAGGTTAGGATAAACCTTTTGGTAGCAGGTGCTGGGTTCACCCAAACACTCACACCACCATAGAAAGTAGGGATGGGATGATCGGTATCGGATTAATACAATAATGCCGATAATTGTCGATATCGGATTAATCCGATAATACCGATAATATCAGTATCGGTATATCAGTTTTTTAACATTGCCGATTTTTTGGATCTTTAACATTGCGGCCATTTTAACAATAGCTGCAATGTTAAAGATCTGAAAAATCAGCAATGTTAAAAAATCGATATACCGATACTGATAAATTCGATATCGGATTAATCTGATACTGATAAAACTGGTAACCGATAATTCGCCTGGAGTCCCACCCCTATAGACAACAGCCTCACATTCATTCCTGCCCAGGTAGTCATATCCTCTGCATCCTCTCACCAGCCAGTTGCAGGGCCCATGAGGATGATATCCCCTTAAGAGCTGTGCTGCATGTTTAGCTTGTGGGCAAACGAGTTGATTCGCTGACCCTGCAAGGGGAAGTCTCTCAACACACTAAGAAACAGATTCTAATCTCCCTCAAGATCTCTCTCTCTAGTTCAAATTCAGCACCTTATTCCACCAGATTACAGCATTTTTAATTATCCCCACTTTAGAGAGTAGGTCAGGATACCGAGACACAAATAGCAGAGGTGATTGCCCAAGATCACATAGGGAGTCAATAGCAAAGATGAGGTCAGCTCACAAGGAAATCTGGACTCTAGGCTCCCAGCAAAGTGTCCTAAGCTATACGACCTTTTGTGGAAAAACAGAGAGGTTCAGACCAGCAGACTGAATTTAAGATTCTGGTGTTGGTTTTTCAGAACCCAGAATGGAACAGGTTCTGGATATATTTGAGACCTACTCCTGAAACCTCAACCTACTTGCTATCTGTGCTCAGATCAAACCTGCTATTTGTGGATACTAACATTGCACCTTATGTTGGCAGTCAATCAGGTGTTTGCTATGGCAGTAGGGATGGGCGAACGTGGTTCGGAAGTTCGGAGTTCGGCCCGAACACGGTTTGTTCAGACGACCGAACCGAACCAAACTTCCGAACACGAACTCAACGAGCCGAACTCAATCCGAACGGCGAAATGACCGAACAGTTTGGTCAGTTTGGATCGTGTTCGGGTGAGTTCGAGTGGCAAAAAAAGGTTCACTGTAAGGTCAAACAGGGAGGGTTAGTACTAGTCACTGAGGAGCAGACTTCCAGGCACCAGGGGTGGAGAGGCTTGCAAGAAATGAAACTATCTGCCTCCCCCCTTCCCAACACCTTCTGAGCTAGTAACTGTTCCTGAACAGCAGGCGTTGAGTAGGATTATTAGATTGCTTTAAGTTTCATTTCAGTTTTGTACTGAATTGAAACTTAAACCTTAAACTGAAACCTTGTGTTTGTGATTCCACCCCCCATCCCATATATATAGAGCTAGAGAGATATAAATATATAGAGATAGATAGATAGTTTAGGGATAGTAGTTGTAGGAGCTAGCTTAGTGACAGAGAATGAGATAGCGTTAGTGATTTAGTTTTAGTGTTTATAGGAGTAGGCCTGTGTACTTATTAGATAATCCATTTAGTTCATAGCATTTAGAATAGTTAATAGCAGTTAGATTTAGTGTAGATAGATATATAAAATATTAGATATAAAAAATAAATTAAAAAACCCCATATAAAAACAAAAAAAACAAATAAAAAACAAAAGAAAACCATATAAAACCCAATAAAAAACAAAAAAAACATATAAAAAACAAAAAACCCCACCCATAACAACATTTTCCGAACGGCCGAACTGAATGGCCGAACCAGAACACGGCGAACTAACACCATTGCGGCGAGCATGGAGGGTGAATGTCGACGCACAAACCCCCAGAAGAAGACAAGTACACAGTTGGTGGGACAGAACGGTCGCACTCTTTTTTGGTTAAATTAAATCCAAAAGGGGGAAGGGGTAGCCCTTCCCGCTTCCCCCCTTGAACTGGGGTCCTATTTCTTAACTGTTTGTAAACAACCTGGAGGTCCCTATCCGAGACAGGTGAATGTCCCTTGTCACCGGTCTTATGGCTCAGAACGTTCTCAAGTTAAGCCCGAGTGCAACCCTCCTTTGTCCTAACTTCTCAACGTTAACTTACCCCCTGCCGTGATCCTGGGTTTCCCTGGGCCAGGGTGGGTTGTTCACACCTACGCCCCTTTTGAGGGCTGAAACAAGGGTGAGAACACCGTTACCCACTGCTTGGCACCCTGTTCGCCCAGCGGGTCCAGCCATTTGCGTCTTGCCCCTGGGATGGCCATACAGTGGGCCGCACTGTGCAGCTATGTATGGTCTTACCCCTCTCTTAAGGAGATGTTTCTGTTCAGCCTATGTATCTAACTGTGGACCTTTTGGAACTCCCCTAGCTCATCCCACCGACACCAGAACTGCCAGCTTCGCTTGGCTGGTTCACCGCCATTTTTCTGCGCTCGCCTATAATCATGGCTAACTTGGTTTTTAGGACCCCAAGGAACAAATGACATCCTGAGTCTGGCAGATGGACCCCATCAGTCCAGTACAATTTGTCCTTATTGTGACGAATGTCATCGTGCGCGATAGTCTTCCCCCCCTTGCAATCAGCCAATGCCCTAGTTCATTGTTGGCCAATTTCCTGACCCTGCCTACTCTTCCTGGGTGATTAGCATTGGCCCAAACCCGTCTCTGTAACATATCGGACCATACTATCATGCTCCCAGGGAAGCACTCCTGCACCAGTTTGAGGTCTGACTTTGTCCTCTTTGTCAACCAGAGCTGTGTTGCCTTAAGCAGGTTGTTCTCGCCCAAGTGTACGACTACAGTTCCCAGGAATGGCTGTTTATTTTTTGCTGCGGTCAGCGCTGAGAGCAGTTTCTCCCAGAGCATGCCGCGCTTACTTAACGAAATTATTTCCGCCCAGTCACTGAGGCCCAGCTGGGTACCCCACCTGCTGCATGTGCCCATCTTTGCTGCCCAGTGAATGATGCTGTGGCCGATGATCCAAACTACCATTCTGACCTGTGGTGCTGCCATGTCTGCAAGAAAAGACAAGGTTGTGTGGTTGTGATTTATTGGACCGGACCACAGCCTGTGCGGTGGTGTACTGTCCAGCCCGCCGCACCTCTGTATCCCTGACATATGTCCGGAAAGTTTGGGATTGCCATCTCCCGATTTGTTGTATCTGGTGGATGGACAGCCCCATATCCGCCGCAGTGGATGCTGCCCCAATCCGGAATGAATACGCACTGTAGCGGAAGGGGTCGAGGCCCAGCTCCTTCACGCACATGCTGAGCACCGCCCTGAACTGGTATTAGGTCAGGGGTTTCCCATTCTCATGCTTAAATAATGGGCCCGGGCCCTGGGGGCATTGTCTTAAGTACACCCTTATAGCCCGGACCAGACAGATTATGGCGTAGGATAGTCAATTTGATCATCTGCCCCTTTCCTCTCTGGTCGGTCTTTGACCTTTGTAAATGCAGAGTAAGAGCACTGCCTTCCCACCCCATGTCCTGGATTTGGAGAGCCCTACCTGACGTGTCGGTTCTTGAGTTTGTGACCAATTCGCTTATCCGGAATGCGCCAAATAGGGAAACCCGGAATACTGTTGCGAAAAGCTGTATTTCATTGGTAGAGAAATAGACTCTGGGCAATATACCTATTATTTGAGTCAACAGCTGGGGGGTAATGGGGGCTCTGATAACCTGAACTGGGGGCCTATCTCTGGACCAGCTTTTGTGCATCCGGCTCATGAAGAAACCATTGTCTGGGGAGGGATGACCTGCCAATCGACTAGTTAATGTGATAGCCGATACCTTCCCGGAAATGGTTCCCGGTGCCAAGCCTTTGCTATGGAGGGATAATGCAAACTGAAGCATTTGGCTTTCGGGGATGAGGAAACCTAGAGACCAGCTGTTCTGGAACCTGAAATCCTGAAACTCGCTGAAAGCCTTCTTATATGCCCTCCTGGTTCTGGGGGCTATGGAAACCTGGACTGTCTGAAATAGGTCTAATATCCAAGGTTCCACATGTCACTTGGAAACGGGTCTGGATCCTCCCTGGCTTCTGGGGCAAGCAGGCAAAATCATTCTGTCTGGAATCGAGAGAGGGCATCAGCTATGTCGTTGTTAATGCCAGGTACATGCTTGGCCATAAACATTATGTTCAATCTTAAGCACCTGAGAATGAAAACCTGCACCAGCCTCATTACCCTTACTGATTTGGATGACAATTTGTTGATAACATGGATGACTGCTATGTTATCGGACCAGAACAGGACTCTCCGGTTGGAGAAATCCTTCCCCCACAATCTCACAGCCACTACTATGGGGAAAAATTCCAAGAACGTCAAATCCTGGGTTATTCCTGCCTCCTCCCAATCTGCTGGCCATGGAGCTACACATCTAGCAGAAGCCATTGCCACCAGAAACTGACTTGTAGTCTTGTAAAAGACGTCCCAGATAGCCAAATCCTCCCGCATCTCCTTCATCACCCGGATGTGGTGATGTGCGGGACAGTTGCTTCCTATGTGTGCATACAGGTGGGACATAAAAGCTCTCCCTGGGGCAATGACTCGGCAGGTAGAATTCAGACTACCCGTGAGTGACTGCAGCTGCCTGACCATTACCTGAGGCGCTACATGAAAAGCTGCTATCATGCTCTTGAGCACCTGGAGCTTATTTGCTGGCAATAGGGAGAGGGAATGCACTGTGTCCAGTTCTATTTCTAAATATGTCAATATGGTTGTCGGACCTTCTGTTTTCTCTGGCGCCAAGGGCACACCTAACTCCCTGGTCACCTCCTGGAATGTGCGAAGCAGTTGCCCGCACTCCGTGGTGCCTGCCCTTCCCGCAAAGAGGAAATCATCCAAATAATTGGTGATCTGGCTCTGCCCTGTCTGCTGGCGCATGACCCACTCGAGCACTGAGCTGAACTTCTCAAAGACAGCGCAAGAGAAGAAACATCCCATGGGCATTGCCTTGTCAAAGTAGAACTTGCCCTGGAATTCCATTCCCAGTAGCTCGAAGCCATTGGGATGGACTGGGAGCAGGCGGAAGGCAGTTTTAATATTGTACTTTGCTAGAAGGGCCCCTACTCTGCAAGCCCCCACCATTTTGACCGCTGAGTCGAATGATGCATACCTGACTGAGAATAACTCCTGGGGTATCGTGTTATTCACCGACTCGCCCCTTGGGTGGGAAAGGTGGTGAATAAGGTGAAACTCACTGGGTGCCTTCTTTGGGACGATTCCTATTGGGGAGGTCCTCAGAGTGGGCAAGGGAAGTGTATTGAAGGGGCCCTGAATCCTCCCTTCCCTGACCTCTTTATTGAGTTTATTCTGGACTAGCTGCTCATTCCCTTGCACTGATTTCAGGTTCTTAGCTCCCAAGTTGTAGTGGGGGCAAAATGTTGGGATCCTAAAACCTAGCCAAAAACCTTCCACTACATAATTTGTGGTGTCGGGGTAGTCACGAGTGACTGCCCTTAGGAACTCATGCCATACTGGGGTTGGATCCCTTCCCCAAGGCATGGGGGCTACTGGATTGGCTTGGTGGGTCTTTTTTAGCGCCATTTTGCTCCCTAGTTCTGGCCCCGTACTGTCTAAACTTGTTACAGCCTGGTGCTGCATGGGTGCCTGAACACTGGGTACATGCATGTTTAAATCTACAGGGGAAGCGAAAACATTTACCCCCATTGTTGTAGTACCAGCACGTTGGACCACCTGGGCCGGCTTTGATCTCCAGCCTCTTGACCCTTCACCCTGCTGGGCATTCCCCACTCTGGCGAGGACATGCCCGCTTTCTGATCAGGGATCAGCTGCTGATGCACTCCAGCCACAAGTCATGGGCATGAACGTCCCACCTCAAATTAGGGTTGTTGGCGGCCCTACAATGGAATGCCTCGTTGTAACGCAGCCAAGCCCTGGGGCTCCCTGTATCGTATGCCCACCGGATGATGTCTTAGTATTTCACCATCTCCATCCCCCGTTCTGGGAACCTGTAAAGGGTCACTCCCATGTAAATAGTAAAGACCACCATCCAATTGGTCCCATGCCGTTTGGCTTTTGGCCTCTTAAATTTCTCCTGATCTTTTCTCTCCTCCTGTTTGTTTGGGTCGAGGATAGGGTCACTGAAGAGGAGTGCAAAGATATCTATATACTCGTCACTCCATATTTTTTCTGGCGATGCCTGCAAGAAGTGCTCACCCAATGGGGTGGACACATTGGCATAACCCCCTGCCAGGGGCCAGGGTTCCTCCCACTGCTCACCGCACCGAGCGGTGTTATTTGAGCAGCATGGTTCTGCGCCCCACACTTGTGCGGCTGCCCTTTACCTGTGGGTAGGACAAGGCCTAGGTTTTTCCGCTAAGAGGGGTTGGCGTCTGCACCCCCCCATGACTCACCCAGCCTACAACAAGGTGACTGACAACCGCGCGGCCACCCCCAGGGCGGGCCCGACCTAGTGGGAGTTTCAGGTGTAATCCACCTGGATGGCCCCGCTCCCTCTGGCTCAGGATCCCACTCCCATGTGCAGAACCCCTGTTGGTCACCTTCCAATGGGTCCAGCTCATAGGGGGTTCCTTGGTATTTGCTACTGCATGACGCATGCTGTTGTCACCTCTGGGCTGACTCTAAGCTGTCCATCAGGGTCTGCAGTCCTTCCCTCAGAGTGGCTATTTGTGCCTGCTGGCTGGGCATAAATTCCTCCCTGCATCAGCTGGGCTCAGGTTCCTCATCCCTGTAACGAGAAGGCAAAACCTGGCAGTGCCCTTGCCCTTGACGGGAGGCCCATTCCCCTCTCAGTGGCACAGGGGAAACCTCATTGTCTGGATCCAGGCTGCACCTATCTGCATCCAATAGCTGCATGGGGCAACTAGCTTCTGCCCTCCCCTGGGAGCTCTTGAGCTCCACAATCTGGGTTTGATAGCCACTTAGCTGGGCCTGCAGGGCCTGTAGAATCATCCCAGCCCCTGATCCTCCCTGTAGCTCCTACTGGGGGGGCGGGGGTTTGAGGGGCTGTACCAGCCCGAGAAGTCCACCTAGCTGGACCCTTGGCAGGGCCTTTTTCTTTTGGGGGGCCATCGCTACCCCTGTGCCCACCTGCGGTGTTTCACAGAGAAAGCAAAAAATTCAGGCCTGAATTAAACTGGAGGGGATCCTGGGGGCAACTGCTAACTCTGAAGTGCCACCAGATCCTAGCCCCTGGGTCGAGTAAGGCACCCCACCACCGGTCAACTAACCCCCCTTGCACTGCGAGGCCTGTGCTCTGAGGGGGGGAGGGGGGGCAAGGTCTTTTTGCCCCCTCGCTTGCAGACAAAGGGGGGGCAGGAGGCTGAGGTGAGGGGGGAGGGGCCAACCTTGATGGCTGTGTTGCAGGGAGGCGGGCCACAGCCCGGAGATCTGCAGTGCAACTGTACGCAGTTTAAGAAACGGGGGGCATGCACAGGCAGCGAAACCGCTCCACGAGTCCACCCAGCTGCTCACCCCCTGCTTTGGCGCAGGCATGGGGTGAGGGCTCCTGTGCCACCGCAAGCCGCTCTTCAGCCCGCTGTGCCGCTGTGTGTCTTCCCTGCTCACCACCACAACCTGAAATGAGGCGTCAAACAGGGAACCTAAAATGGTGCCCGGAGGTCCCGCATATCGCAAGAGCTCCGGGCATCTGTCTCGTTGCTGGGCAATGCCCCACTCCCCCCAGTTCACGCACAAAGAGGCGGCCGCCTCCCGCTCTCGCCTGCTTCTTCCAAGAGCGAGGGTGGCAGCGCCAAACCCCTGCCACGGCAAGCGCGGAGGGTGATATTATTAGTATTAATGTCAGATGAACATCCGAAATTTGGAAACTGAAATGTCCAAATGGTTTAGATTCACCCACTGCTAATTCCTACTTAAGAAGGGAAACAATTGTTTAAGCAGGAGGTGGCAGCTCAACCAGGAGCCAAAATTTGCCTTGGCTGTGAGCAGCTCCCTTTCACTTCAGTGGGAGAAACTGTGCGCCTGAACAAATCTGGCTCTAAAACCCATGTTGATGACTATGGTGTTTAAAATAGGGCCCCTAATGATTTACAGCAAACGGCGACATTCCCAACAAACACAGTGCGGGTAATGAATTATTTGCCAATCCAAAGGAACAATTGGATATACACACTTTTAGCGGATTTAATTCTTGCTGAAGTGTGAGCTCGGCAGCATGAGATATCACTTTTCTGAGGCATTCTGTTGCATTTACGCTGGGTACAGTTACATTGGGCAGCTTATGACACATCAGCTCAATTAAGGGGGATGCAATCTAATATGGTGAACGTAACATGAACTTTTAAATGCAACATGATGGCAAAAATCCATATCGAATCTGATCTCTGTTTCATTTCAGATGCCCCTCTCATAATTCACACAGAGACAATGCCTTCTTGCCTTTACTCACATGAGTAGTTCCATTCAATTAAAGTCAACAGGGAATCTACACATCAGGAAAGGGAAGAGGATTTGGGTGGATCCCTCTGTTAGTTATCACAGAAGCTAGCAAGCAGCCTGCCGTACTATTTGTTCCACACTTAGCAATTGTACTAGCTCTGGAACCAGTACAAAATGGTGAGTACAAAACACAGATTTGTTTGGTCTGCCTTTTATCTCCTCAGTTTTGAGTTTTGATGGTTTTCTTAAGCTCTTTCTGCAAAATACACAAAGTGAAGCCAGTATAAAATAATTCAGGTGTCATGATTAACACTCGCAGGCCCCATGGGTTCACCTCAGCCCTACACTGCATGACATTTTATGATATATGAACTGATTTATCTTGCAATATCACCAAAGTGATAGATGGTAGAAGCACCACAGAAAATATCTAGGATTGCTTAACCACTGGTCACCTCAGTGTTTGTAAGTCTGGGGTTATTTATTTATTTATTTATTAACATTTATATCCCGCCTTTCCCCAAAAGCGGATAGAATTTTTTTTAAAAAATACAATGTAAAAACATTTTAAATACAATCTCCCCACAAACCCAGCCTACTTCCATTCTCCAAAAACCTTCCACCTAATCCCCGTCCCTATCTCCCAGTCCATCCTCTCCCTCAGAATCAACCCTCTCCCCCCATTCAGTCCCCGCTGCAAAAGCCAGATGGAACAAAATGGCCACCAGGCTTGAACACAGGCGGACCTCCTGAGGGAGGGAGTTCCATAATAGGGGTGAGACATCTGAGAATGCCCTCCTCATAGTTGAGATGCCAAAAAAACAGAGTCTCCAGGAAGGAGGCTGCAACAGGACATGGGGAGCCAGGCTATCCCTCAGATAGATGGGGCCTAGACCATTTAGGGCTTAAAAGGTCATCACCAGCACCTTGAATTGGGCCTGGAAGACTATCGGCAGCCAGTGCAGTGAATGGAGTACCAGTGCTATGTGCTCGCATCAACGCGTCCCCATAAGGAGGTGCAGCTGCAGCCTCCGAACTGTCACCAAGGGCAGCCCCATGTAGAGCTCATTACAGTAGTCTAGCCATAAGGTGATGAAAGCATGGATGACAGTGGCCAAATCTGAGTCTGAAAGAAAAGGCTGCAACCTCCTCACCAGATGGAGTTGGTGAAAAGTGCTCCTGGTCACCACCGAGATCTGGCAATCCAGGCACAGCAAAGAATCCAGAAGCACTCCGAGGCTGTGAACCTGATCAACCAGAGGGGGCCAGATCCCATCAATAAGAGGAGACCCAATCCCCTACAGGGCACAAGACCAGCCAACCATCATCACCTCAGTCTTGTCAGGATTCAGCCTCAGCTGACTCGCCCTCATCCAGTCCCCCACTGCAGGTAGGCAACGGGTAAGCACTGAGACTGCCAGATCTGGGTCAGATGAAAAAGAGAGGTAGAGTTGGGTGTCATCAGCGTACTGATGGCACCACACCCCAAACCTCCAAATGACCTTGCCCAGTGGTTGCATATACACATTCAACAAGAAAGGGGGACAGAATCGAGTCTCCACAAGGGAGAACCCAAGGAGATGATGAGCAGTCACCCAACACCACCTGCTGAGACCTCCTGGCCAAGAAAGAGTGGAACTACTCAAGAGCAGTCTCTCTCCCCCACCCCCCGCCCTCCAGCCAGCTCATGCAGGTGTCAACAACACTTTATGATCAACGGTATCAAAAGTCACTGAAAGATCTAATAAAATCAACAGGGTAGAATTTCCCCAATCTAACTCCAGATGAAGGTCATTGACCAAGGCCACAAAAGCAGTGTCCATACCATGCTCAGGATGAAAACCAAACTGCAAAGGGTCCACAGAATCCAATAGCATCCAAATGCACCTGAAGCTGATGAGCCACCGCCCATTCGATAACCTTCCCTAAAAATGGAAGGTTAGAGACAGGCCAATAGCTGGCAGGGGAATCAACGTCCAATGATGGCTTCTTAAGCAGAGGCTGAAAAATCACTGCCTTAAGGCAGCTCGGCACTCTGCCCTCCTGAAGGGAAGTGTTAATCACCCCAGCCAGCAATGGCCCAGATGTCTCCTGGCTAGCTAGGTGTTGGGCAGACTTCAGGGGTTGAATCCGAAAACAGGGTATCAGGATCAGGTGCAGGTGGATACAAAGGAAGGACAAGAGATCAGGCAGGACAGGGACAGGGACAGACGAGAAAAGAGTCAGAATTAGAACAGATTAGGCAGGTTTAGGGAATTAGAGGAGTCAGAGACCATGACAGGAACAGATTAGTCTCAGGTAAGAGCAAGGGCCCAGGACCAGGCACGAGACAGGAGCAAGGAATGGACCTGAGCAGGGACCAAACAGGAAGTATAATAATGTTCATCCCAGTTTCTTGTTTCCACTAGGTAGCTTATATTAAAGCAGGAGCCAATCAGGATGCAGGGTGTGTGTGGCGCAAGCTGGAGAAGATGGCCTACCTGGAAAGTTTCAGGCTGAAGCCAAGGCATGTGTTGTAGAGTAAGCCACTGAATTAAAGCCCCGGAGACACTAATACAATGTCTCATTCCCAACAGTTTTACCATGTGGTAGGTCTGGTCTGATGTCACCAAAAATGCCACTGAAGGGTAAACTGGAGGCAAGACCATTGTACTGCTGCTGAGGGGCATTGGTGGTAATTACGGAAGGCACTCTACATTTTGGTATTTTAGAAAACGTATGTGCATATGCTGCTAAATTATGCTAAAGGTCTTCCAGCTCCAGACCTCTGAATGTTCTTCCATAAGCCACTGCACATACCTCATAGTGTGAAATCAACCAGGACTGGAGCTGGCTGCAGTGCAGGGTTGCTCCATGGAGTCCCCACACATCCACCACTCCCTGGGCTGAGTGCAACACCTCAACAAATGGGTTGGTGGTGCACTCTGCCCCCTATCCCAACCACCGAGATGTGGTTGCAACCTGGATCACTCTAGCTGCTGCTCACAGGAGTCTATGGTCCAAGAGGACCTGAATGTGCACAGACGCTGTGTTCATCTCAATAGATGGGAGTGGCTACATGGGCACACCATGGCCAACACGAACAGACAGGAGGTGGCCACTGGAAAGTACGGTCCCTGGGGTTGGCACACACAATATTATTGGCCTTCCCCAGGACATCGCTGTGAGTAGCAGCCCCATGGCGAGTGGGTGGCGAACATCTGGTGGGCACCTAATAGACAGGCCTGTGGCCCCAGAACTGCTGCTGGCTATTGTGGACTACCGTCTATGCTGCTACTACTGCTATTACTTATCATTTCTATAGCGTTATTAGGTGTACACAGCGCTTTACAGTCAGATTTTCAGAGACCGGTCCCTGTCCACTGGGCTTACAATCTAAGATGGATAAGGGTGAGGGGAACACAGTGAGAGACAGACACACATATATTCCCATTTTACAGATGGGGAACTGAGAGTGAGAGGTTGCCACCCAGTGTGTTCATGGCTAGGGCGGGATTCAAACCCTGGCTAACGAGGTCCAAGTCCAGTGCCTGATAATGTGCTGTTCTAATGGGTGTTATCGTCTGTTAACACCCATAGTGATCTTCTGAATACCCATATTGGCAGCAATGGGGGAAATGCAGTGAACCAGGGACCCTGATTAGTGATTAATACCCTTAGGGGGAAATCAACACACAGAGAGAATAATTGGATTGACAAACTGAATACTAATAAGTCACCAGGGCCACATGGCATTCACCCCAGAGTTCTGAAGGAACTCAAACATGAAATCGCAGACCTACTGTTAGTAATTTGTAACCTGTCACTAAAATCTGCCACTGTACCTGAGGACTGGAGGGTGGCAAATGTAACCCCGATATTTTAAAAGGGATCCAGAGGTGATCCTGGAAACTACAGACCAGGAAGCTTGACGTCTGTGCTGTGCAAAATGGTGGAAACAGTCAAGGACAGAATTTTACAGGGCATGTTGACAAACATGGCTTAATGGGGAAGAGTCAACATGGATTTAGTAAAGGTAAGTCATGCCTCAACAACCTGTTGGAATTCTTTGCGGGTGTAAATAAGCATGTGGACAAGGGAGACCCAGTAGATATGGTGTAACTGGATTTCCAGAACGCATTTGATAAGGTCCCGCATGAGAGACTCTTGAGAAAATTAAAGTCATGGGATAGGAGGTAGTGTCTTACTATGGATCAGAAACTGGTTAAAAGATAGAAAGCAAACGGCAGGACTAAATGGTCAGTTTTCACAAT
>QEPC01003095.1:170508-185954 GCA_003113815.1 Sphenodon punctatus
TAGGGAAAAATAATCCAAACTATGCGTACACAATGCTGGGTACTAAGCTAGGAGTTACCACTCAGGAAAAGGATCTGGGGGTGGTTGTGGACAATACAATGAAATCCACAGCGCAGTGCGGAGCAGCAGTCAAAAAAGCAAATGGAATGTTAGGAATTATTTGGAAGGGGATAGAGAATAAAACGGAGGAGGTCATAATGCCTCTATACAAATCAATGGTGCGACTGCACCTCGAATATTGTGTGCAGTTCTGGTCACCCCAACTCAAAAAAGACATAGCTGAACTAGAAAACTTGGAAAAGGTACAAAGAAGGGCAACAAAAATGATCAAGAGCATGGAAGGGCTCCCGTATGAGGAGAGGCTTGGTAGGTTGGGGCTTTTCAGCTTGGAGAAGAGACGACTGAGAGGAGATATGATAGAGGACTATAAAATCATGAGTGGTGTGGAACTAATAAACAAGGAGCAGTTATTTACCCTATGATCTAGTACTAGGCACACTCCATGAAACTCATGGGTGGCAAGTTTAAAACAAATACAAGAAAATATTTTTTCACTCAGCGTATAATTGGGTTGTGGATAGGGATGGGTGAACAGAATGCGATTCGGCTGTTCGGCTGTTCGGTCATTCGGTCGTTCGGTTCGAAACCCGAGTTCAGGTTCGCTGGTTCGGTTCAGCCGAGTTCGAGTTGGCCGAATTTGACTGAACCGTCAAAAATAGCACTATCAAAACCAAAACCAAAACGAAACCTAATTTTTGGCCCTGAAAAGATATTTTTCCTGCCCCCGAACTCATCCGAACTTATCCAAACATGACAGAAGTGTTCGGTCATTCGAGAGCTCGGTTCAGACATTCGATTTGGACGTCCAAACAGACCGAGCTTGGTCCGAACTCCGAACATCCGAACCACGTTCGCCCATCTCTAGTTGTGGAATCTACTGCCAGAGGCTGTAGTAAGGGCCAGTACTATAGATGAGTTTAAAAGAGGTTTGGACAAGTTTCTGGAAGATAGGTCCATTAACAGCTATTAGCCAGACAGGATCAGGGAACATGACGGGAGCTGAGGGAAAACAACAGGGGATGGATCCCCCATTGTGACCTGTTGGGTGCTTCTCCCAAGCCACCGTGATTGGCCACTGTCGAAAACAGGATGCTGGGCTAGATGGACCATTGGTCTGACCCAGTATGACACTTCTTATGTTCTTATGTCACACAAGAAACCTGAGGTGGAGAAGAGAACTGAGCTCATGTCTTTGAAGTCTTAGGCTAATTCCCTAAACACTGCCCCACCCTTCCTTAAAATCTACAGCAATGAAAAGCTGAGGAGAAACAAGCCTTTTTCATAGGTAGGATTTACAGCTGGAGAGCTGAGACTCAGAGTGGCCAAGCGACTTGCCCAAGGTCACACAGAAAGTTTGTGGCAGAATCCAGAATTGACATTATCAGTGCCATCATCGAGGCAAGAGCCAACATTAGCACTGGCAAGAATCCCATTGAAGTGAACAGGGACTCTTGCCAATCTAAAAGCTTTAAATGCCTTGAGATTGCCTTGCTCTGCAAGTCTCCCAAGTCAACCACCTATACCATTAATACTGGACTACTAATCCTGTTAACCGGCATTGTTCAAGTCCCAAATTGTAGTTGTGGTCCCTTGCTAAATGGTGAATACACAAGAATCTCACTGCTAATGTAAGGGTGAGACCAGGGCTGGCTTTACCACAGAGAGATCTGGGGTGAATGGTCAGGGTCACACTCTTTTCTAGGGCTGAAACTCAATCTCGAGTTTTTCTCAGTTATCGTTGAGAATCATGGTTCTCGACTCATTTTAAATTGAGAAACGATAACTGAGAAAAATGCCGATTCTCAACATTTCTCAGTTGAGAATTTTTTCTCAAAATACCATTATCATCTACTGCAATTTACCGTTACTGAACACTGATTTACCATGCATTGCGTTGATCCCGATACTATGTATGCGCAAAGTGGCATTTTGCATTTTGCACATGTGCATTACCAGGATGAATGTGGTACACAGTAAGCAGTACATGGTAAATTGGTATACGGTAAATGTTAAATTGCAGTAAATGGTATTTTGAGAAAAATTTCTCAGCCAAGATCTTGGTCTGTTATTTAGATTGTAGTGAGATCTCAGTGACAATTCTCAATTCTCACAATATTTTTGCGAAAAAAATTGCTTCTTGTTTCAGCCCTTTTCTCTACTTTGGCCCCCATTTTTATCAGAGCATGGGATGGGAATCCCATTCCCTCCCAGTGCGGCCCCAAACATGACCACCTCTCGGGTCCCGTGGAGGGTGCCCTCAAGGGGACAAAGGTATGGGGAAAGGGTCACCAGGGGCTTCATATTTCATCTTCGTCCTGGGCCATGCAAATTCTAAGGCCAGCCCTGGATGAGACTGCACTGATGATAGCGAAGCCTTGCCTATACCATCAGCAACAACTATGTTCTGTAGATGTTGTTTCATATGCCTGATGAATGCAGGCATCAGTACATTGCCTCTTTCGAGGTGCATGGATGGCATAGTTGTTCTCTACTCTAATTCCACTCATAGGAAAGGATTGTTTGAATCCAAATCTAGATGAGAAGCAGCACGTGATCCTGCATCTCAGTAACTTCCTATGGGCAGTACTTCATGCTTGCAACCAGTTACAGAGGTCAAATCAACCAGTTACAGAGATAGGATGTGGGCTGTATCTCTCTGAGCTCCCTTTCCCTTTTCTCTTAAGCTGCTTTTAAGTTGTCGCTCAGGCACTCCCTCCAAGAATGGAACACGCTGTTAGTACCAGACAGTAGACAGAAACATGTCAATTTCAATTTGATTCTGATCCTGGGATCTTTCTAACTCTCTCCATATCCTTGATAGATAATGGTTTAATAAGCGATCTGGTTTTTATTTAAAGGGCCGGTAGTAAAACCCAGATCACATTTCTCACTTGGTGGGTTAAAAAACCGCTTACGCTCATTTCTGCAATGTAAAATGACACTATATCAAATCAAACATTTCCAGATGTGGCCAGCTTGGGTATATATATATATATATATATATATGTGCACACAGAGCAAGCACATGGATGCGAAAAGAGGTTTCCCAGATATTTTTTTCTTTTTCTTCTTCTTCTTCTTTTATTTTTTTTAAATAGGATTGGAACCCCACCTACTGGCAAAGGCTGTTATAGAAATGCCAAGACAATTTATTTAAATTTTTATCCTGCCCTTCCCTCAAAAAGGCTCAAGGCAGCTCAGGGCATAAACAGGGCACAGAGCACAGATAAGTTCACAGAGCAAGCAAGATAAGAGCATACACAGGGTGATTTCAGACGTTACGTGGTCAAAGGCCACCACAGTCAATCCCCTATGGTGGCAGCGACCACGTAACGTCTGTTGGGGGAAACGGATGTTTCCCCCCAGATGTTACCACGGCGGGGAATCACATTCGCCACAGAGCAGTCGAGGCGGCGGGGCCGGAGGTTGTCACACGGCAAATGTGATTCCCCGCTGTGGTGATCCCCACTGTCACGTCTGGATGGCGGCCACAGGTCGGAATCCCCGCAGGGATTCCGGCCCGTGGCCATAGCGAGCGAGCGCTGTGGCAGCATTGGCCGTGGCGCCCACCCGTCTCCCCAGAGGGCGGGCAGCGGGGAGCGGGGAGGGGGCAGGGCCGTGCGGCTGCACATTCAAATTTCATTTCATGATGGGGCGAATTCGCCCCGTCACATCTGAAATCACCCACAGTCTTCAGCAAAAAAAATAGACAGACTCCTAAATAAATGTTCAGGATTCAAAGCCTCTAATATTTCCTGCTGAAGTCATTCCAACTTCAGCACTTTTGAAAATCTCAGCTATTTACTTAACTAAATACAGGCCCTTTTCAAACAGACACGCTAACACTGATAAAATGGGTATTACATTTTATTATACATGTTACAGGGCACCCACAGGGCAACACTGCAGCCCTGCAACATGGGCCCTTTTCACACAAGATGCCTCCACCCAGTTTCTCTGGGTGGAGGCATCTGTGTGAGCACCGCGGGTGGTGGGTGGGATGCATTTCACTGGGTGGAGATGGGCGAAGGTGTCTGTGTGAACACCGCTGAGGTGGGTGGAGGTGCGTGCGTGCGTGCTCCGGTGCAACACTCATCTCCACCCTCCACCCACCCATGAAGCAATGGACTCCAATGCTGGTTACTCTGTGGGTGGGGGGGTGCTGCCCGTGTGAAAAGGGCCTGTGTGTTCTTATTATTTATTGTGGCTTACAATAATAAAACCACACAAAATACAATAAAATCCCTTTTAAAAAATCCCCACCCTCACCCCAGAAACCCACCCACCCCAACCCCTAACCCACCAAATAAGAAATGTGATCTGGGTTTTACTATCCCTGCCTGCCAAATGCTTTCTCAAAAAGAAATGTTGTATACCACCTCCAGAATATGCTACGGCTTGGGTTCTTTTCTGGGAGAAGAGAGTTCCATGATACTGGGGTAGCAACTGAGAATGTCTCTCCGCGGGCCCTTGTTGTACGGACAAGATTGGCAGTAGTACACTCCTGGCACTCAGAGGTCACAGTGAAGCATGCAATGAAAGACAGCCTTTCAGATATGTGGGGCCCAGGCCATTTGGGGCTTTAAAGGTCAAAATCAGCACCTTGAATTGTGCCTGGAAAGCTCTAGGAAGCCAGTGCAGACTGTAAAGCAGTGGTGTAATGGACTCACCACGACCCACTCCTGAAAGGAGAAGGGTTGCCACATTCTGCGCCAACTGCAGCTTCTGAAGTCAAGGGCATCCCCATTTAGAGCACATTGCAGTAATCTACTCTTGAGCTAATGAAAGCATGGACGATGCTGGCCAGATAAGAATCAGTAGGGGTGTGCAATTCGTTTTTGTTATTATGAAAGCAAAATTGAAATTTTCCATTTTAATTTTCTTTATTGTAATAACAAAAATGAAAAATAATAACAAGAAAAAAACAAATTTTCATTTTCGAAATGATGGGAAAACACTAAAAAACATATTTCTGGGTATAACTTTTTAAAAATTCAATTCTGATGAAACTTGGGTAGATTACTACTTACACCCAAATTTAGGAAAGATTAAATAAAGGAAACTGATTTTATAAGCAATTAAACGTTGTGATTTTACCAAAAGCTGCATACACATTCCTGGCTACAATGTCTTTATCTTCCATCCAATTTGCATGAAACCTGGGATTTTTATGTACCTACCCAAGATTACCAATGCTGCCAAATGTCAGAAAGATTGGATAAAGGGTCATGATGTTATAAGCCATTAACTTGAAAATGCATTTCTGGCTGTAACATTTTTATATTCCATCCTATTTACACGACATTTGGCAAGAATATATTCCACACCTTCCCTGTCATCTCTGCCAAACTGAAGAACAATTTGAAAAAGGGCCCCAATTTTATAAGCAATTGACATTGCCCCCTTGAAGACCATTATTCAGTTAAATAGTAGCACATGCAGTTCCAGTCAGAGGCAGGCACCTGGCATGGCAGAGGGAGGGAGGCTGTAGGAGGGAGAATGGGGAGCAACCCAACAGACTGACAGATACATTCACTGGCCAATTACTGCATGCTTCCAGCTTTACAGGATACCTTCGAGTCAGGCATAGGGTGTGGCCCTGAGGTGGGCATAGAAGGGACATATTTGGGGATGGCATCCCAGAAATCAGGAGACATGGTTTAAGCATCCAGGATGGCCAATTAAACCCACAATCAAATCCTGCATCACTGTGACAGAGGACATAAGAGAATCTCTATTGGCTCTTTCCTAAACAGATGCTTCCAACTTCCCAGTAACAACTGGGGGAGAAAAGTTGGGGTGGTCACAGCACAGAATGAGGATATTTGTTTGACATTTCTGCTGGCCAGTTGGCATCACAAACAGATCGTATAGCACAGTGACATGTTAGAGAATCTCTGGCATAGGCTCATTATCTGCATATGGTGTGCAGGCTTATAAAATTGGGGCCCTTTATCACAGATTTCTGATATTTGGCAGAGATGATCCTGAAGTTCTGAGATACAGCCCTGCCAAATATCATGTACACGGTTGGACTACAAAGATGTTACAAATGTTCACATACATTTGTAAGTGAATTTCTTATACCACCAGGACCCTTTATCCAATCCTTCTGAAAGTTTGCATAGATAGTAAACTTGGGGATGGGCATAAGCTTGCCAAGATTCATCCACATTATATGGGAGACAAAGAAGTAATATATATGCAGATTTTTGCAAAATAACATAATTCAACTGCTTATCAAACCAGATTCCTTAATCCAATCTTTCTGAAATTTGGTACACATAAAGCCTTCCATTGGCAATATAATCTACAAGTTTCATCCAAATATAATGGAAAACAAAAATGTTACAGCTGAAAATGTGTTTTCCATTGAAAGCAATGGAAATAGAAAGCGAAAACAAAAATGAAATTTTGATATTTACAAAAACGAAAGATTTAAATAAAGAAAATGAAAAACAAAAAATAATAATGACATGGGTCCCTGGTGCACACCTCTAAGCATCAGAAAGAAAGGACTGCAGCCTCCTCACCAGATGTAGTTGGTGAAAAGCGCTCCTGGCCAGCGTCACAACCTGACAATCCAGGCACAGCAACAGGTCCAGAAGCACTCCTGGGCTGCAAACCAGAGAAACTAGAGGGGGCTGGACTGCCTCAATGACAGGAGTCCCAATCCCCTCCAAGTGCCAGGGTCAGCCAACCATCATCACTTCAGTCTTGTCTGGATTCAGTTTCAATCAGCTCATCCTCAGCCGGTCTCCAACAGCAGCCAGGCATTGGGTAAGCACCAAGACTGCAGGAGCTGGGTCAGATGAAAAAGAGAGGTAGAGTTGGGTGTCATCAGCATACTAATGGCACTTTACTCCCAGAGCTCCAAATGATTGCGTCTAGTGGCCTCAGATACACATTGGGCATCTTTAGATATAACAAAGATCGGATGTCAAAACCCCAAAGCACGTGTTTGGCTATTGTGTGTAAGCAAGCACCATAACAATCCCAACACCAATTTGGTCACCCATTGAACAAACACCATTGCATCACAAGGACAATTTGCAACTTTGTGTCTAATGAGATCGCATGGCTTGTTAGCAGGTACAACATGGGGAATGAGGGAATGAGGTGGTAGCACTTGAGTGCTGAGTTCGGGTGGCAAGCAAAACACCAATTTGCCCCAAGATGGGCTGTGCGTCTAATCAGCACCACATGGTGAACACAGGGCCAAACCGGTGTTCATATCAAGGTCAAAACACACATTCAGACACCTGTTGATGTTATGTCTAAAGACAGGGTGGCAACCTTCAGAACATCACAGGGGAGATGCTGAGAGGATGATGAGCAATCTCCCATCACCACCCTCTGGGACCTTCCCGACAGGAATGAAGGGAACCACTCAGGAGCAGTCCCACGCACCCCTGCCAACTGTTATGGGTAGGGGGTATGAAGGGGGAGTGGACCTGGGTGAACGGCTACCTTCGTTCTCGTTACCCTCGTACGTTCTCGTGGGGGCACTTTACAGATGAGGAAGAACACCCCTCAGGTTGTTATAGGGACGCTGGCTCCCGAAGAAGCGGCGGCCTATCTCATCATAGGGGGGGAGACAACAAGGCCCTGAGTATGCCCCCACTCGAGTGTACTGGCTGCAAGGGCAGCCCCCTAACCCCACCACATCGTCACCCACACAAGTGTCTTCGTAACCGCACGGGAAGGGTCGTGAGCAGACAGTGGCGGAAGGGTTTACGGGGGTACTTCTGGGGGCAATAGGGAAGGGACGGATCCGCACACACAATTCACGGGGGACGGGCAAACGGGGGGTCCAGGTACGGGGGAACCCGGGTACCAGTGCACACCACCCTCTTCTCCCACACACATACACACACCCCGCTCCCACAGCACCCCTGTGTCATGCCCCCAGTTTCACCACACTCACCACGTCCACACTCTCTCTCCACACTCGCTCAATCCTTCCACACCACTCTCGTTCTTCGTAACCTCTTCAACACTCCAATCGCAAGGGGCCAGTCTGTAGCGACGCTGTTCACCGGCGCCGCTCTCCTGCTTCTGGGCCTCCCTATATACGCATGCCCTGGCCCCCGCCTTCTCCTGAAGACGTGCCAAGTGTCGCGGCGCTTCTACTGGCCCCGCCCCCACATTCCCCGCTGGCCTGCCTCCCGCGTCTGGTGCTTGCGGCGGCGGGGGAAGCCCCAGCATCCGCTTCCTCGTCAGCGGNCCCCACTCCAACAGCACCCCTGTGCACCCCCCCAGCTTCACCACACTCACCACGTCCACACTCTCTATCCACACTCGCTCCTGCTTCTGAGCCTCCTTATATACGCATGCCCTGGCCCCCGCCTTCTCCCGAAGGCGTGCCGAGCGTCGCGGCGCTTCTACTGGCCCCGCCCCCACATTCCCCGCTGGCCTGCCTCCCGCGTCTGGTGCTTGCGGCGGCGGGGGAAGCCCCAGCATCCGCTTCCTCGTCAGCGGCTGCTGTGCGCTCCGCCTACCCCTGCTTAGCCCCTTTCGGGTTATTAGTCTCCCGCGCCCCCAACCTCGGCCCAGGGTAAGTCTGCGCCTTACACCAAGTCCCACAGTCGTGTCAACAACACCTCATGATCAACTGTGTAGCAGGGCAGGGAGCCTGCCATGCCTCTGGCCCTTTAAGAGGGTGCATCTTGGGCCTGAGTAGAGCCAGCTGAGACTTGGCATGGCAGAGTCAGCTCAGGATTAAAAGCTGCTGCCTGAGCTACCCTCAATGTAGGAAAGACTGTGGTAGAGGCAGGAGAGGGAAGGGAGCTCTGTCTCAGCTGGCTAAGCCAGCTCAGAGACAGTACCTGGGCTGGGGAGTTTTGTGGGCTCTAGGAGGAACTGTGCCTTGCCCACAGGGACAGTGGGCAGTGAGCTATGCTAAGAGGCTGAAGGTTAAATAACTGTGTAGCTAGCTAGCTAGCTAGACATTGTACATGATGGAGAGACTCATGGACTGTGGATAAAGACACGTGGGGCTGATTTCCTCCCTGCAATGAATGACTTAATTGGGCCTTTATCCTGCTAGTACATACCCCAGGGAGGCCTGATCCTGCTACAACCTGTATCAAAGGCTGCTGAAAGACTCTTGACCCAGGGCTTTCTTGGGGGCAGGGAAAACATGAGTTTCCTGGCTGTGCGCACGGTTCATTCACGCACCCCGGAGCTGTCTGTGTGAAGGCCGCCAAACCCACGGGGTGTGTGTGTGCTGCTCCTCCTTGGGACACCCACGCAGCTGCTCTGGAGTTCCAGACTGCTTCTGTCTGTCTGAAAACACCCACTGACATTCAGCGGGACTCCTTCGCCTGAGTTGTCAAACCTTAAGGAGCCTAACTGTAGGCTGTTAGTTTCGAAAATCAGTGCCCTAGTATCAGATTCCAATAATGTAAAATGCACAAATAATGTATACATCTCTGTTCCATGCCACATTAGGAAAAAATGATTATTTATCTTTTATACAGCAGTATTGGTATTTAAAGTGTTTTGCAGTCCTTATCTCATTTACTCTCACAACAGCCCGGTGAGGTAGGTCATTTTGCGTCCCATTTTACAGATGAAGAAGTGAGGCTGAGAGATTATCCCAAGGCCACACAGTGAGCTCATTGCCAAGGCAGGAATCAAACTCTGACCTCCCAGGTTCTAGACCCAACACCTTATTGACTAAGCTACAATGGTTAAAGGGCAAATCGCTAATGAGGACACTAAAAAACCCAGGCTCACTTTCTTGCTCTTTCAGACTCCCTGTGCGACTTTAGTTGGGTAAGTCAATTAATATTTCTGTGCCTCAGTTCTCATAAAATGGAGAGAATAGCACTGGTCTACCTGTCAAGGTGTTTGGGAGACACTGGGTGCGATCCCAAACCCCTGCATGTGCGGCTTATGCCCAGGCATGTGTTCAGATGCATGCATGCCAAAAACTCCCCATAGCAGGGCTGCATGCAGGGTGCACGTGGGTTATGTGCATAATCGTACGTGCGTATCACGTGTGCCACGAGAGCACTGGGCAGGGATTGGGATTGGCCCCACTAGGATGACAATGGCCATAAATATTTTTATTTTTCATTATCTAGCTAAATGAATAACAAATTAGTCATGTTGGTTAAGGGAAAACATATTAAAAGGCTATGCTGAACATCCTCAACCCAGTGAAAAAGCTTTGTAATTGAGGGTGGAGTTTGTACTTATAACTCTTTAAAACAGTTACATTTTCTGTAAACCCATATGATTTTACTGTTCTCTGTTTAAAACAAAACACAAGTGTTATTTTTAAAAGAACGCCTTGACAATGACAATTTGAAAATGAAAAATTTAAAAAGACAGTAAAGATGTGAAAATTATGCAGTTTCCAAGGCCACACTAACTACTTCAAGATCATGAAATTTCACTTGCAATAAGTTTCACATCCATGAAATGGCCTGGAATTAAACTGTCTAGATATATGTATACTGTTTTATATCTTAAAACCAATATTACCTCTGGTTTTACATCACCGAAGGGCATATGTTGAACCTGCTACATTTTCTATGAAGTATTTAGCTTAGTTTAATTATTAGTAGTTTCTTGGTCAAGGTTTAAAGTAAGGGTAGGCCTTTACAGCAAGAGGAACCTTGCTATAATACAGGTAAAAAAAAATTAATTGCCATTAACAGTTAGGAAAGAGTAAGAAGTGAATTTGGGATAGTATGTGTTTGTGATTTGGTGAACTTTGTACAAATTGGAAATGTTTATTGTTATTGGAAATGTATAAGTTGAGTCCTGCACTAAATAATAGTGAAAACCCTAAGATTTTAGACCTCAGCAAGCTCAAATACTAGTAGTCACTGGGGCCGATTCAGTACCTGCGCAAGGTGCACAAGTGGAAATATTGTGCAGGTGTTTGCACAACTGTTGCACACCAGATGCACAGAGTAGACTGTGCATGGCCCTGCACATGCATGGTGCGTACACTGTGTGTCTGGTGCGCAACAGTTGCACATACAGCTGTGCAATATTTGTGCACATGCACCTTGCTCAAAGTGCATAAGCAGGTACTGGATCAGACCCAATGTGATCTGAAATGGCCATCAGGAATAGATTTTTTTTAAAAAAAATTAACTTCCTACTCCATATTCCCCAGATTATATGTTATACTCTATATTTTTTTAACATCAATAGGAATGTGTGAGTATGAATTAATGCTTTAAATTATGGGATTATGCATTTCTGCTAGGACTGAAACTTGGTACTTGGTTTTACTCGGTATTTACTGAGGAGCATGCTATTTAACTCGGTTTTACCGAGTACCAAGAAACTGAAGAATTGTCACAGTACTAACTCCTCAGTCAAGCAATACTCAACTGATCTTGCGCTGCTGTGTCACTGTATCCTGTCTTCCTGTGAGGTCCCATGAGAGGTTCCCCCCCAGCAAGTGACAGCTCACAGCTTGCTTGCAAGCAGCTGTTCTAATGTAGGGAAGAGACTGGGCTGCCATCTTTGCTCTGGGATCATGCTAGGAAATATAGTCCAGCATGCTCCCAGAGAGTCAGCGTTGGCAGTGGCTCCACTCTACAGTGGCGCGCCGGCTCCCTCCGCTTGGACTCCACAGGCCACATCCCTCCTCATGGTGAGTTTGCTACCCCCTGCCCCCCTTTCTGCCCACAAAGAAACTTTCATGCTGCCCCTCTTCCTGCCTGACATCCCCCCGCCCCCACTTGTTTGATCACATAAGGGGACTCAGTAAAATATTCAGTAGAATACCGAGTACCGAGTACTTTACCGAGTACTGAGTATTACCGATTATTCATCGGTATTATTGAGTAGCTCCCCGAAAGTTGAGCCCAATCCTCGACTATGCAGAAATACAAATAATTACTGCCTACTTGTTTCATCCCTAATTTCTGCAATTGTTAAGGTTCTGATTTTTATTGGAAAGTGCAATTTATTTGAAAGTTTTGTGTTTGCATTGCAATCAGGGACCCATGTTCACCACATTTTCTTCATTGCCAGCAGTGAGGAAAACTCAGTGAATATGGATCCTTGGTTGTAATAAAGGGCATTGTGCTTCAATGCACTGATCTCACTCTCATCCTCATGATTAGAGTTGCTGTGTAAAGGTGTACCTGACAGAAACTGGTTAGTCCTTATGGTGCTATCCTGTCTCTTCTTCTGCCTGACAAACTGTGGATTACCATTTAAAACAGCAGTCCCCAAGAACCCAAACTATGGGTTAGCACCTTAATAAAGTGAGATCAGATCATCAGAGGACAGGGATCACAATTCTGATTGATTATGGATAGATTTGCATGTCGTCTTTGCCAGCATGGCCCTACTTTGAGAATCATATATAATCCTGTGGCCATAGATAGCAGCACATTTGGCAACAGCTGTTATAAAATTCTGAGAAAAATATATTTCCCAATCAACATACCATGCCACAAAAAATAAATAAAGGAGATACAGAGTTCCAATGACTCCACATTTGAAGGTCCATTGCCATATGGGAGATAGCAGCCATGTATGACAGTAATACTTGTAATGGGCTTTAATATATTGGTCAATACATACTTGACCAACAGGTCTGATTTGAATTTAACTTCCAAACAAATAGACCAAATTCATTTTTCACAGTGGATATTTGTTTCAGCTCTACTGCAAATAACATGCAGGGATGTCCTTTGTGCTGCAGTCCATAAGAACATGCTGCTTTTCCTTAAAGACATAGCTCAGGATACCTTCAGCATTAGGGCATCCTCCCTTTCTTCAGTCCCTTGTGTAAACAGAGGGAGCGAGCCCCAATTGTTTAATGGTAGTTATGCATGCCAAGAGCTCTCTTTGATGTAGACAGGCTGAGGCAGACAGGTTAACAGTTTGTGAAAAGATTTCCCCCTCCAGGCCCCCCCCCCTCCAATTAGGCTCACATTGTTTAAGGGAGAATGTCCCAGCACAGCCACTTTTGCAGGCAGGGAGGGATTTTTTGTATCAAAGTAAATTTGGCACATGCAGAGTCACTGCCATTCAGGGACCCAGAGCGTTTTACATGTGCTTAGACAAGTCCTAGTATACTGACAGTCCCCAAATGGCAGATGACTCTGTGAGCACCAACCTCGTGAAACAAACACTCCTTCTTCACCCCTGAAAAAGCTGCTTTGTCTGGACCATTATACCTTAGCCAATGTGAGCTTGATGGGATGTTCCCCTGACTGGGAGAATTCTTTTCACAAACTGTCTGCCTGCCCACATGAAAGGGTGCTCTGTGCATGTGTTACACTATTGCTGGATGAATGAGGACTGCTTCCATTGTGTTAGGGACTGGGCTGAGAATTAGGGAAGCAACATCAGTTCGCGCTTCCCTCCACCATTCCCAGAGTTCAGCAAAGAAGATGACCTTGAATGGATGTAGTGTCGTCTCCAACATGCATGAATGCACCAGAGACTACCCTGGCAGGAATCCGACAGTACCCAGCAGAGAGAAGAGACTAGTTTACTTGTCGGTTGCAATCACTGATTCCAGGAGAGTGCCATGGAAGTAAACAGAATTACTCTGGAAGAGGACTAAAACTGAAATTCTGCCCAGGTTCCATTTTAAACTGAAGTGGATGTTTTGTTTTGATCAGTCTGACAGGAATTTGGCATTTTGTGCATGTGCAAATCATTCAGTCAGAATTCCAATCAAAATTCCGACAGCTGTTCCATTTTCTGGAACTGTTCTGTGAAAACGGAACAGCTCTTTTGGATCCGCTCTTCTCTGGAGTAGGTGGTTTCAGGATTGCATTTGTGTTTGCACAAGGAATTCAAAATGGCCTGGACATCCTTGCTGTTACACAGTCCATTTGCTTTATGTGAAATTTTATAGAGAGGTACTACTTCTCTGACCCAGGTCCCAATGTTTAGGACTGAACTGTGAGTTTTTGCCCATGTTTACATGTGGACTGGAGCACAGCCATTCAACCACGGACCGATCCCAAGGCAAACATCCAATCCCTAGCTTTTGGCAAGGTGCATGGACAGAATTGCCTGAAAACAGTCATTCACAGAAAGCCAAAACAACAGATTACCATTGGCGGAAAGTACGTGGGGCTGTTTTCTTAAATCCTGGAGAGGGGCCTTTGAAAGTGATAGGAAGCAGCAGACTGGCAGGCAGTAGAAATAAAGCAGGATTTGGAGCTCATTTTGCCATTTGAAGGACAGGGGGTGGGGGAAGGAATATATGATCGCTGTTATTTCAGATGTATAGAAAAGCAGTGCTGCCCAAAAGGACTAGATACCTATCACTAAACTAAAATCAGGCTGCTTAGAATCTGCAAAGTCAGGAGCAGCTGGGAAAACTGAAAACAGAGGGAACACTCCAGTAGCCCATGTATGCCACCCACAGGCACCGTGCACAGGCCAGAAGGCACGCGCTAAAGTGCGCACGCGTGCCGTGCATGCAGCACAGTCCCTGGCATATGTGCTGCATGCATGCCACGCGGGTGCACCTGAGTGCATGCGTTCTGGCCTGTGCACGGCACCTGTGGGCAGCATAAGTGGGCCACTGGATTGTCCCCATAGTTAGGAAGTAAATGAGAAATAGTGAAGTGCAGTATGTGTTTGAAAAAAATATGAAAACACATTCATTCTTATAGCCTTAGCTTCTGAAAGCCCAAGTCCTGGACCAGAATGTCTCTGTGCTTGGTACTATGCAAACACAGAGCAGAAAGGCATTCTCTGCCCCCAAAGAATTTACAATCTAATTAGAAGGCAAGAGAAAACAGGTGGCACAAGAGACAAAGGAAATAAAAGAAAAAATACTAGAGATTATGATGGGACGTTGTCATAAGATCTGCCATACTGGGCAAGACCAATGGGGTCCATCTAGCCTACTATCTTAAGTTTGACAGTGGTTAGTATTAGATTCTTTAGAGGAAGTGCAAGGGACCACGCATATTTCAGAATGAACCACCCCTAATCATTCACTTCCAGAAGTCAGAAGTTTATGGACACCTTCAGCATGAGGCTGCATCCTCGTAACATCTTGGTTAGTGATGGCTCTATCCTCCATAGTCACAACCGAACTAGGTGGTAACAGGGAACCTAAAACCATCAGGAAGATTGCCTGAATTAAGGTAAGTTGAATGCTTAGCTTAAATATATGTGGTGGCATTCACATTTCTGATCCTAACTTGGACCCTTGAAAATCCTACACTTATTGGTATCAATGGGTGTCTTCAGACGTTACGAGATCACGCTCAACCACACTGAACCACGCTCAACCCCCCCGTGGGGCCAAAGGTCCCTGAACGTCTGAACGGCGCGCGCCAGATGTTCATCACGCTCAATACCCACATGGGGTCAGTTTCAACCACGCTTCCCGGGCTAGCCGGGGGAAGGTCCCGGGAAGCGTGGTCAAA
>QEPC01003095.1:202935-223038 GCA_003113815.1 Sphenodon punctatus
AAGTGGCCAGAGCATGGAATACAAAAATAAACACAGTACTCACAAAGGAAAATTTCATCAGAAGTAAAGCGGATCCTTGCTTATATTCAAAGAAACAGGATGACAGATGGTTTTTCATATTGATTTACGTTGATGACATATTGATATGCTATGAGCAAGAAGGGGATGACCGCGGAATAATGAAAACCCTGAATCAAAACTTTGAGACAAAAGACCTAGGAAACATAACACATTACCTAGGCATACAAGTAGAAAGAGATGATAATGGAAGTTATCTCCTCAACCAAAGGCATAAAATAGAAGAATTGGTATGAAAACTTCGGAATGAAAGATGCCAAGGCAGTAAGCATGCCCATGGAAACTAACCACCAAAAGGAGACTGAAGAACAAAGCATGCAGCTGCCAGACAACCGACAGTACAGAAACGCAATTGGGAAACTATTGTACATCGCCATCATCACTAAACCAGACATTGCAGCAGCAATAGGACTCCTGTGCAGGAAAGTATCAGCACCAAGTCAGAAAGACCGGAATGCGGTAAAGAGGGTCATGCGCTACCTGAAAGGAACCGCACACCTTAAACTGCAGCTACCTGCAACTTCTGGATGTAAGCTGACAGGATACATAGATGCAGATTGGGCCGGGGGCAGCTCTGACAGAAAATCCACCAGTGGTTGGCTATTCTGCTAGAAGGGGACCCATCAGCTGGTCTAGCAAGAAGCAGACCACAGTAGCACTCTCCTCAACAGAAGCTGAGTACGTTGCAGCCACACATGCTAGTCAAGAGGTAATTTGGCTACAACAACTACTGACAGACTTGGGAAAAGAACTGAACAGCCCTATACAAATTTTGGAAGACAACCAAGGCTGTATTGTACTCACACAAACTGAAAGAGTAAACCCGAGGACCAAACATATAGACATGAAATATCATTTCCTGAGAGACTCGCAAGAACAAGGACTTATAGACATGCAATATTGTACTACAGAAGACATGGTAGCAGATTCCCTGACAAAAACTTTAGCAGGAGAGTGCCACCAAAAGCTACTGAGTAAAATGGGTTTAGTAGGTTAACTTCTGTCTATTGAGAAGGGATGTTGGTATATGAAACATCCTTAAGTTAAAGTTACTGTATTGAGAACAGTAATTGACTACAGAGCCACCAGGTGGCTCTGCTAAGTTAATGTGTACGTGGAAGTGAGATGGGGTTTTGCAGTTGAATTCCTTTGTGTAACCACTCCTTCTTCCCTTCTCTATTTGTCTCAGTCTCCATTTTGTCTTCCTACTAGTTAGATGCAACTAAGGATCTGTGCCTGGGAAAGCTTAAGTAAAGTTCTGTTTTTTAAACCTTCAGCTGCATTTGTCCTTACTGATTGTGAATCAGTTATTACTCTGCAACAAAACCTAGTCTGCGGCTGTTTTTTATGTGGCCCCTTTCCAAATCCTGGATTTGGCCCTTGGAACTAGTTCCTGCCCGCAAGCACTGAAAGACTGAGCTTGGGGAAAGGATGTGGAGATGAGGGCATGCACTCATGGGTAGAGGAGATCCAGGATCTGGACCCTCTCCTTCCTTCCCCCATTCTGAGCACATCAATTAAGCATTCCCTCCCCTCCCTGCCCTCCTGCAAACACCTATGTCATGTGGCCTGCTGAGCTTGTATTAACTTTCAAGTGGTCCATGGAAAGGAAAAGATTCTCCATCTCTGTTGTAGATGGTCACTTCAAGAAGCCTTTTTAAATATCTGGCCATTTCTGTCATAGCCAGAAGCACTGCACATAGATTTTAGGTTTTTGTTCTTTTTATTAAAGAGGCATGTGGAAACAGAATGGTTATCCAAACAAATCAGCAGCATTCTAAAAGTCAAGTATTGTTAATGTCTTGAAACAAGCCCTTATTCCTTCCTAAGTTCGAAGGGTCTCTGAATAAATTTCATGCCATTCTTTTAAACTTCTGCGCCTGCCTGATAGTGCTGGAAAGGGCCACCCCAGAAGTGAATGGTTTAAGGTAGTTGAAACGGGATTAGCCTTCATGAAAGAGTTGAGGATACTTTTTCCTCAGTGAAAGTTTACAATAATATTTTAAAGACTCTCAACCAACACCCATGCTTAAGCTTTAAAAACAGATAATGCATTTTTAATGGGATTGCTCATCTGACAAGGAATTTTACTAATTCCTCCAATAGCAGACAGCTTCCTTTCCATAATTCATCTCAAGAAAGGATCAAAAAATCAAAACACACCTTGCCATCTTTGGAATGGCCCTCAATGAGCCTCCTGGAAAAGATCAGGTCCATGCTAGCAACACTGCCACAGCAGCAGAACAGAGCAACGATACCTGACCTCTTCCTGATCTATCCTGAAGAAGCAGGGATTCGAATAAAGAGGCAAACAGGCAGTAGTCCGGGAAGCAAAAGCCAATGAAAATGCAAATCATCATGTCTAACGCTCGACAATTCATAGGAGCATAGGATTTGATCTGTTGAACTGGTTGCCAGAAGATGTTGAAGACCACTAGCACAATTAGGTTCAAAAAAGAGCTGGATACAGTCAGGAAATAAAACCTCTAACTGTTAGAGACTGGGAGTGAATGGGTGATTTCAGACGTGATGGGGCGCCTATTGGCCCCATCATGGAATCACCATTTGCTTCCGCTCCGGAATCAAAACGTCACGTCCAACAGACGTCCGGCCGCTGCGCCCGATTCCGATCCGGGGTCTGAGCCACGGCCCAGAATCGGTGGCGGTAACAGACTGGGCTGTGGTTCAGTTAACCATGCTTTCGGGGATGGTACCCGCCCCAGACCATCCTCAAAAGCGTTGTTATTTTGCTCACCGCCGATGGTTCACAGTGGTGAACATCTGGCGGCGCGCAAACAGACGTTACGCAACCATCCACCACCACGGGGGATTTACCGTGGTTGAGTGTGGTAACGTAACGTCTGAAAATACCCAATGGCAGGAAGTGGTTCATTCCACATGGCACAATGCATTCGCAATGGACATGCACACAGTTTGTGTGCATGTGCGTGTTCAGGGGCTGCACGAGGATTCTGCAGGGCATAGGATTGGCTCCAAAGGTAACCAACTCTGGCCACTGTAGGATGGACCACTGATATGACCCACTATGGCACTTCTCATGTTCTTATGAAGACAGGATAGGAACTGTGGTCCATCTATTCCAGTATTCTGGAATACAAAACTTTCAGAAGAAGGCATAGGAACCCTGCATGAGGGCTTTGTGAGATTACTTGACCTCTTGAATGGCTCTTCTTAATTCCCAATACTCAAGGGTTTTCTTTTGCCTTTGTTCTCAGAGAGATAGTGTGGAAGAATGGAGGAAAGTGCTCTCAGAGGTAATGTGTGTTTGAACAGAAAAACAGAATTATTACTTACTTGAGTAATGGTTAGTGACTTGTTTAAAATTTGTTTGTTAAGTCTTCCCTTCCTCCCTCAAAAAGGCATAAGTCTGCCAGTTCTTACCTGTATTTGTGCCTCTGTACCTTTAAAACATTCCACCATATAACTCTTTATTGATGATACACAGCACAAAACCTGGCGAGGTCTGTCAAAGCATTTTTAGCATTTGTTCTTTCTTCTTTTTTAAAAAAAAGAAAAGAAAGAAAGAAAAACACACCAAAAACCCTGCGGTATTAGGGTGCACTAATCTTTAAAAAGGTTAATTTATTCATAGAGATTTTGACAGAGATGTATGGCCAGGCTGGAGTCCTCGGCACCTCTTCCCGAGGGGAAGTGCCAGCGCGGAGACTGCTTTCCTGAGACGAGAAGAGAAAGAGAGAGATCTCAGAAAACAGGCCCAAGCTGAATTAACTCACAGCTTCTGTGTGCTCAAAACATTTCCCACTTTCTTTAGGTAGCTGGGTCTTGAAGTGGCACCAGTATAGAGAGTACCCCTCCGGTGCTTGCTGGCAAAACACAAAGGATTCCTAAATATCAAGCCCATCGCCTTAAACAGTGAACAGCCAATAGTTTTTTTTACCTTCGAAAACAGGGTTTCATCAACATGAAGTGTGGTGAAAGTTGTATGATCCATTGCAAAAATAAGGAGTCATTGGAGAATTTGTTCCAAAGCACTGGAAGACACTGGAGTTTGATGCACTGAATGGATGGATAGATAAGATGGACAATACAATGAGCAACTCTAATGCAAGGTTTTATATTTTCAGTTCATGCAGGGCACCTTGCTGTTCTGATGACTTATTGAAAGATGTTTCTTTCTTGGACATTCATTACTTAATGTACATGAAATTTCAGGGAAATTAATGCTATGAACTCATCCAGAAATGGGCACTGAGGTCATTATGGTATCAGAAAAGTTTCTAAAATGTGGGTCAGGACTCAAGTGGGGTCATGTCATTTGCACAAGGAGTCACAATCCAGACTGCTATTTAATAAACTGTTGCTGTCTGAGGCGTCAGAATTATTTTGAAGTTAAAAATGGCATTACACAGCACTGTGATAGCATCTGAAGTCACCAATGTGGTTTGAAACCATTTTTGAATAAAGATAGGCTCTCTTCCCAAAGAGATTTAATTCTAAATTAAATTACTCCCATAAAAAAGAGCCTGATTAAAAGAGGGGCAAAAGGGAAGAGGGTTAGTGACAAAGTGCCCATTCCTGTCCTACTGAAGCCCATGAGTGTTTTGCTTTTCAGTTCATGCGGACCAGGATCAGCGCCAAAGACCTGCATGAAGATCACGTATTTAATAGAGTTGCTTTCATCTGTTAGCAAGCAAGCAGGTGGGATGCTGCAGCTGCAGAAACTGACTGACCACACGTCCCCACGGCAGGCTCATGGGCCCTGGAGTGTCAGGACGCTGCTCAATGCCAGCACAATAACTTCCTTTTAATTTGTTCCAGGTCTAGGCAATTAAAATCCAAATTTAAACGTGTTGCTGGCTTCATCTCAGATAACCCGTGAATGCCCTCAGATAGGCCAACAGCAATTGCTCACTGTCAGGAACACCTCATTGTTGCTTGTAGGCTGTTGGAGAACAAAGTATCGGAATTGCGCTGTGCGTCCAGTGGCTTCTCCCAGTAGAGATATCCTGTTCTGAACCTTATTAACACAGAGAACTCAAGAAGGGCTGCCATGTTTGGCATTCACCTGGACAGCCCAGGGATAGGGGACTCTTTAGTCTAGTGCCTTGTTAAATATTATCTGAATTCCAAAAGGTCTAGAAATTGGCACAGTCTACCGCTAAACTGAGAAGTGAGTTTATTATCCGCAGATATTATTCACATTTTCTAATAGCTCCTTGCGTACCCAAATAATATCCATGACTGAAACAAGTACTCACAGATCCAATTTTTCATGTATTCTGTTTCTGGTTTTTTCTGTCCAGTTTGGTATTTCAGTTACATCATTTTATTGTCAAAATGCCGTAACCAAAATACCAAAATGACAGAAATAAGTGAGCCCCCAAATAAAAAAACAACCCACTAACCCGAAATAATGGAAGCAGATAGCCAGTGGAGCATAAGAGGTTAGCAGTTATTACACAAATTGTCCGTTTCGGTTCAGGTACGGTATATTCTACAGATTTATCCATTTTTTTAGGTCCTCGTTTCAAATCTGTGTAGTGTAGTGCAGCTCTAGTATGTTCTATGGAATGTTATAGAGCTAGGGTGCTTGTAAATGATGGACTTTTTAAAGCCTCAATGGTCGTCAATGCAATATTTTAAATGTCAACACATTTAAAAATACACACAAATTTATTCAAATTAGCATTGTCTGGCTTTCTTCCCGGGGATAGTGGCAACTCTTGTCAGAAGCTGCTAGAAATGCCTTTCTGTGTTTCATCATGAAGCAAGGATGGGATAGAGGCATTAGCCAAATTTTCTCATACTTGGTTCCTTGTTGGGGTTTAGACTGTGCTTTGAGATTCCCAAGATGGTTAAGTCAAACCACTCAGTGTCATCTCCGATATCATCCCTCCTGATATTCTGCTGGGTCAGTGATGTGCTACCACCCAATGATTAAGAGCGCTATCTATTTACAATACCTTGAATTTTTTTTCTCCCACCAGCAGATGTCCTGTCGAACTTTAAACCCAGCTAAACTTTGCTTAGCTTGCAAAATCTGATGGACTTGCAACTAAGAGCAAAATTGCTGTACTTTCTTTGCTGATGTACTTTAATTCTAGTGGGATTAAAACACGCAAAGGATTTAAATGATGAGCACAAGCCTCTTGCAGAGTCGGGGTTATTTGGTAACATAGAAAGGAGAAGAGGGGACTGCTTTGCCCATTGCATGAAATACAAAATCTGTTGCTTACGAACACAAAGAATAATGAGGACAGGTAAAATTTGATCACTTTAGTAAAGGGGAGTCTTCTCTCTGAAGCAGGAATGGAAGTACCGTAATCTGGTACAATGGAAACAACTCCTCACTGGAGCCCCCGTAGGAATCAGTGCCCTGGAAAGCATCAGCGTCGAACACATTATCCTCAAGTGTCCGAGCTACTGTGCTGGCAAACGCTTTTCATAACGACAATCGCATACCACACACGCACGCTGGTTCGCATTACAGAAAACATGGCATGGAAGAAAGGCAATTCTCTCTGCTATGATCTGAGGCTGGAGTGATTCCAAAACAGCCAATCTCCTTTTAAGAGCTGTTCTCAGTTACTCTTCTTGTAGTCACCTATTTTGACTGAAATAGTGTGTATTCAACTTTATTTTCTGACGGCAGCACAAACAGCCAATGGGGCGATATTTGCACAGTGCAAGGCCTACGTAAATATGCTTAATGTTCAGGACAGATGGGGTAGGGGGAGGGGAACTGGGTAGAAACCAGACCCCTGATCTTAGGCCCTCCTGTAACACCCCCCTCCCTCCACTAAACTAAGGTACTATTTTCTCCAGAAACTAACCTGACCAGGCACCCAATGGGTTATCCGACCCCACATCAGGCATCCAAAAATGTAGGTATTACCGGGTCTTCCCAGGATGCTCCTGGAAGCCAATCCTGGCACCCACAGCTTCCTGGGCTGACTCATGGTCTGATTGCTGCTGCTCTTCTGGTCCTGGTTCCAGCCGCTCCTTGTTACACCTCCTTGGCCTGGTTTTTTCTAAGGGGGGGAGCGAGAAGGGCTCTTCTAGGGATGTGCGAACAGAATGCAGTTCAGCTGTTTGGACGTTCAGTCGTTCAGTTCGGTGGAGTTTGGTTCGGCCAAACATCTGAAAATAGTGCTATTGATACCGAAATTTAAAAAAAATCGGTATCGGTATCATTTGGTCCTGAAACCACCCCTGGTCTCCACCCCCGGTGCCAGGAAGTCTGCTCCTCAGCTGCCTCCCCCTTCCAGACACATTTTTCCTACCCAAAGTCACGTTTTTCCCGCCCCCAAACTTATCCAAACTCATCTTTCAATTTGCAATGACCTTGGTCATGCTTAATAAACTATTCATTCATTCCGAAGTCATCCAAACTTTTCCGAACTGTTCGGCCATTCAAACGTTTGGTTCAGACATTCAGTTTGGTTGTCCGAGCAGGCCGGGTTCGGCCCGAACACTGAACATCCGAACCATGTTCACACATCCCTAGGCTCTTCCACTGCGCCACATACGACTTGTGCACCCCCACCATTCCCCATAGTGCCCCTATACCCCTCATCGGAAGAGGCCTCCTCACTCCTCCCCCTCAGAAAAACCCAAGTGGGAAGACCCTGGCACAGCTGTTTGGTGGACAGGGAAAGAGCAGGGAGCAGTAGCCAAGACCAGGACAAGAGGAACAACAGCCAACGGGCTGCAGATAGCCCATCAGGTTGTGCTCTTAGGGCAAGTCAGGCTGCCACCCTCCCCCTACCTATGTGCCCCGCTGGCTTCCAGATGCAGGGCCGACAGGGAGGGGAATCCCCCTTGTTCTCCTTGGGCACCCCTGGGGAGCCAGGAACCGACACCTGATCCCCCATGCTGTGCTTCCCGCAGGCTGCAGCCTGATCCTACCCTCCCCCTGTGCCCTGAGCATTTCTCGGTCCCTCCCGAATCCCTCCGTCCCTAAGGCCGTCCCATTCCCTCACGGGGGTCCTTCTCACAGTTCCCACCCCCAGTCTGGTTCTCAGGGGTACTTCCCTTCAGTTCCTGCTCTTGCACCCTTCTCCCCCGTCCCTCCGGCCTCCACGGCTCTTCAGGGCTTCCTCTCCATCTCCGCCCCCGGCCTGCTCATCCTTCCTGGTGTGGCGCTCCTTCCCTTGATGTCCTACTGTCTTCCCGTCGCCTGGCCCCGTCCCCGAGCCCCGGCGTGAGTGCTATGGTGGGTTGCAGCTCGGTGGGGGCCCCTGGACTTCCTTTGGTGTGCTGGGGTTGGGGTCCCTGGTTGCCGCCGGGTCCTCCGTCACACAGGCACCTCAGATTCAATAGGCTGCCCAAGTGGGTGTGTGCCCGGTTGCAACTCTAGACACAACTCCCACTATAATCACACTCATTTTGTAACCCACATGGGGCCTCAGTTTCTTCCCTCTAGTGGCGTGGGGGTTAGGTTAAGCAATCTGCTACCTGCCTGAGATAAGAGAGCCAAGTCACACAGCAGAGGCTTCTGTATTTACATGATCTAGAGCTCCCTGGTATGTCAGGCTAAAGTTGGTTCATGACATTTTCTTAATGTATTACTGTAATGACTATCCATTCTTGATGATTGCACAAGCATTGAGGATATGAGGGGAGAAATAGGAAGAGAACTTGACAATTAAGCTCAGTTGGTCTCAACTACAGTGTCACAAAGAGGTTTCAGGGAGGGAGTTAGCAATCAGTCTTCTATCACCATTTCACATCCTTTTATTAAAACAAGAAGACCCCCACTTATTTCTAGCTCTTATATTTTGAAAATATGCATTTCCCCAAGAGACTCTTGAGCCAATAGAGATATCCCTTTCATGATGAAGTGGGTAAAGTGTGTTCGAGCACTGCTCACAAAGCAAGTGGTCTATGGGAATTCACTCTCAAAGGAGCCCAGTCAGGAATCTTCCTTGACACAATTTACTGATAACCACCCTTCCCTCTCCACACTGTACAGAAGCAAAATAAAAGACATACAATAGCAAAGGACAATGAAGACTAGTTTCTGCTGCCCATTGCTACCTCAAGTGAGAAACTCCCAGAGAATCCTCTTCCTGGGACTTTGGCTGTTTTTACACAGACGGAGGTGGGGGGTCGGGGGATGGGTGTTTGGTCACTGTGGGTGGAGGTGGGTGTGTGACCGTTTACATAGACACACACACACCTCCACACACGGGGCCTCGTCCGGTTTTCTGGAAGACCCTGTGGGTGCAGATGGGTGAGTGATGGGTGTAAATGGATGTGCATTGGGAGCGTGCATGCACAAACACCCATCGCCTGTGGTGTTTACACGGGTGCACACCCAGCACATACCCATCCCCCCTACCCGCCACCAGCCATTTACAAGGACACACCCACCAGAACACCGAGCGGGACGGGGGGGGGGGAATTCATGTAAAAACAGCCATTGTTAGGAATTTCATTCAGGAATCATCAAGGATCAAGAACAGCCATCAAGCACTCCAAGTGCATTTCAGCAGTGAGAGCTGCTTCAACAGCATAGCTGTGCTTTCAAATACTCTTTGCTATATAGTAATCTAGTACACTGAAAGATTTTCTCCTGCTGTGGTCATGTCAATAACGTCATGTCAGTTTTATTCTGGATCCTTACTAGGGGTGAAACTCATTCTTGGTAATCTCCAAAATCTCATTAAGAACCATGTTCTCGACAAGATTTCGGAGAATGAGTCGAGAATCAACAGATTCTTGACCCGTTCTCATAAGATTCTTGAAAAAAATAAAAAAACCTCTCTATGTATGCACAAAATGGCCATCATGGCTGTTTTACACATGTGCGGCCCTTTCCTAAGATGGCATGGGCTGCGTTGCGCCATTTGAGAGTTAATTTGGCTACCTCACTCACTAATTGTGCTAAAACTAAATAACAAATACCAGAGTGACCAAAATAGCCTAAATAACTAAACTGGAGTTGGAAGGGAGGACCAGTTCATCATTTCGGGAAACAAAGCAGAAACTGAATAGGAATTCACATCCACTAGGTTGGACCCAACTTGAAGCAGACAAAGTATTGGAAACAATATTCATTGTGGACTTGTTTTAGCTCTAGCTGAGAGCAGAATCTGCTCGTTGGTGTTCTAAAACTCCCCAGATACAGATTACCATTAGAGAACGTCAAATCAGATGAGATTCAAAAGTTTAGTTTGGAGAATCACCTAAAATTCACAATTCCTTGTGCAACACTCAGTGACATTGTTCATCTAGATGAGAGGAATAGGATCCTATTCTAGGAAGCTTCCTCTTTGATCATTGTCATTGTAATGCAAGCAACTTTTAATAGATCATAAAGTGACATTATCGGAACCACAAAGGTGGGTGCAAGAGGGTGCAGTTGCAAATTCCCTGGCCCCAACCCTTTCAAGGGTTGTGACATTGTGATGCTTGGAAAAGGGGTGCGGCCATGTCGGAAAGGAGTGGGGACCCCCTTCTCCCGGCCTCTTTCTGAGGTGACTATGCCCCTTTTCCAAGGATCATAGGGTGTTTTCAGACGTTACGGGGCCAGTTGGCAACCAATTCATCCCCCACTGGGATGACCCCGTCACGCCGTATCAGAAGTGCCGGGGGATCCCGGCGGGGAATCTGGGATGGGGTGGGGCTGTGCGGCGCAATGTGTGGCCGCACGGACCCGCCCCCTCCACACTCCCCGCCACCCGCCCTCTCGGGAGACGGACGGGCGGCGTGGCCAATGCGGCCGCAGCGTCTGGCCGAATTCGCCATGGCCCGGGATCCCGCTGGTGATCCCGGGCCAGGCCGCCAAACAGACATTCGAGGCACAGTGACCACAGGTGGGTATTCACCGTGGTTCACTGTGATCTCGTAATGTCTGAAATCACCCATGGTGCCATGGTGCTCAAAAAGGAGCATGGCTGCAGGAGAAAAAGGTGAGACAAAGGTCATTTTTAAACAGGTACGGAGCAGTCTGGATTTCCCCCCGATGCTCCATGCATGGGCATGACTGAGTGGTGTGTGGATCACAGGAGTGCGTGCGCCCACCCATGCTGCCTTCAGACAGACGCTTGGTTGGGTGGGGGATGGGTGGGTGGACCTGTGTGGGCACGTCCTGTTTAAAAACCATCAAAGTGACTCTCCCACCCCCTGACTCCCCAAAATTAATTCTCCTGGTGCTCTTGCATGACATGAGTAATATTTCTCAATTTTGGTTCTCTTTTATTCATCCTCTCTCAAGGCTGGATGCCCAGTGTCTGGCTGGGAATGTCAAGGTGTTTAATACACATGCTGCTGCTAATAATTTGTGTCAGAAGGCAGAGCTGAAACAGCATGCCTTGCGCTTGGGGCAGAAGTTGGCAAGACTTGGGATGTAGCAGTTCCTAACTCCTCATGGAATTGAAACTTGTTCTGTACAGACAAGTTTTATTTTTGCTGTGGACACTTCCATTGTACCTGAGGAAACAGCTGTTGATCACCATTCTCAGGCAGAGCTTTATGAGATTTTTTAAAATAGATATCCTGGGCCCAAGCCGTTGTGTGCTTTGAAGTCAAAAAGACTAAACAGCCTCCCCCAACCCCATATAATGAATAAGATCAATACTGAGTCCCAGGGAAGACTTTTGCTCAATGAATCAAAGCCACCACCTTCTTCAGTGTCCATTCCATATGCTCATTTTAAGCCTCTCATTTCTGCACTTCTGCGTGTGTAGTGCATAGCTGAAGAGTTATCTCTAAAGTGACTTTACTTTGTGCAAAAGGCAAAGGGCCCCTGATTTTGACTGGGGCAAACTTGTACCTGCAGTTACATATACAGCTAGACCATTTGAAGCACTCTGTTACCACACTGGTGGAACACAGAAAGAATGATTTATGCAATTACTATCCATTCCCAATGAGTCCCTAGATGAACTCTCGTCCTTTATTCACTGGAGCACACTTACTCATTTTCTAGCCTAAAAGGCAAGAGACAACAGGTGGATACAGACAGGAAACGGGGCATAAAGAAACAATGGGTGAAAACAGACATGACGCTAACCACCCTTTAACCACCCTTGGTGGTTATTTGTGCATGTTGCAGGGCTGTATTGGTGCCCTATGCAGACCTGAAAGATGCATAAATAACCACCAAGGGTGGTTAAAGGGTGGTTAGCGTCGTGTCTGTTTTCACCCAATGATATCTGTGGTCGGGATGAAAAGCAATGGTTGCAGTGAATCAAATGCTTAAATCTCAATGTGTTTGTTGTGTAGGTATCAGGACATAGGAAAATTTGAAAGGAATTGGCTTTGCTGAGCAAGCATCTGACAACTTTCCTGGAACAAGGAAAATCCATGTTGCTAACCCTTATAAGGTGTTTGAAACCCTTTATTCCTTTCCCCTATTGTGCAAGCAGTGATTTTGAAGGATCTTTTCCATGTGCATCTGAAAACTATTTTTGACATGTCTCTTTTTTGGTGCATGTGTGTGTTTTCTTAAGAAAGAGAGAACATTTTTTACACAGGACAGATGTTGTCACCAAGGCCGTGCTTGTAAACAAGATATGGGGATGGTCTGGATTGGGTTACCTCGGTAAAATATTTTAAAATAAATAAAAGGAGGGTTGGTCTCCTTCAGGTGAATTAGCTTGATTGGAATTGTCAGGTTTAAAAAAGTCTAAATAAACAGTTCTGCATGTACCCATAATAGAGTTAAGAGAGTGAGATACTAGTGGAGAGAGGTGGGGGTGGTGAAAATACAAACACAGTTAAAAAGTCTAGTGGGTGAAATACACCCTTATGTAGAGGATCAGACCAAGACATATACAGCACTCAAGACCTTATCAAAATGGTGCCGATCTTCTGAGGAAGAAGGCACAATACAGAAGTAAGCCTACCAGGAATTTAACTGGCCACATTCCACACAGACCAATGTCCACCTATAAGAAGGACCTGTGTTCATTGCGTTTCCTCATTGCCACCAATGGGGAAAGCGCAGTGAACATGGTCCCGGACCCTGGCTCTAGAATGAGAGCTACACAGTTGTGGCAGGCTACTGAGGGAAGAGTCTTTCTTGGAATCAAAATGAGCTGATTTGAGATCTTCTTTAGGAAACAGAGGCTACCTGTGGATGCGGGGGGAGGGTAAGCTTAGTTGTCACTGGCAGGAAATGACTTCAGAATAGGGAGGATCTTTGGGTCTAAAAATACAAGTTTCCCCCCATCTCTAAGAAAGGTAGGAATGAGAGGTACAAGACACTCTCGTTGAGGGTCTATTACCACTTCAGAAGTGTTGGAGCACCATTCTCACAATAAAGATATTTGTGGCAACAGTGGCATACATTATCGGTTCCAGATTTTGTGAAGATTCAGATCTCCAGCCACTCAGGACTGTGAAGCAGCTCACATATAGGCCCTGAGTGATCACACACCGTTTTGACGTCATTGAGAGCTTTGTTCTGGACTCTAATAACTTCAGGAATCCAGCCGAAATGGAGTTTCTGTTGGCGGCAGCTACGGCATGGGCGGCTTTTGTGGTACATCCATTCCAAGCTACCTCCTTAGGGAGGGAACCCTTATGGTGTAAGGCCTACGACGGGTGTTCTTACAGGATTGGATTAACCATGAGGAATTGTTGGGGGATTGGACCTGAGAAGGTAAGTCCTCACAGGACTGAATCAGCAATGTGGGGCCAATGCCAGATCAGAACCATGGAGGTAAGTTCCCACAGGATCAGGTCAGCAGCAATACCAGGGTCAACCAGGAACTCGGTATGGGTGCACGGATTTGTTGGCAGGGAGAAGGGGCACTGGGTGTAATCAGGTCCAAGGTGAGGGTCAGGCAAGAGATCAGTCTGGGGTGAGTAGTGACGGGGAGGGAGGGACCGATTTGGATTTGCCTGTGCCCGCACGGAGCATCCCGACTTTTTCTCCACTACTCCATGAGTGGTCATGGGTGGGTAGTGCGTGGGTCATGGAAGCACGCACCCCCCACAGACAGACATCACCTTCAAACAGGTGTTTGGATGTGCGTGGGATAGGTAGACTTGTCTAAAATTGGCCATAGTTATAGCTGTGTCCAAAGTGTGGCAAACAGGGTGCAGGTGGTAAGGGGCAGGTATCAGCATCTTGGTAGCATGGTCCACAGCAAGGACATTGTCAGAACAATAAGCACAGTGTAATAGGCTTCTTGACATCAGACTAGATGATCCTAGGGAGCCCTGTCTACAAACTGGATAGCTAGAGAGATTGTTCAGATGGAATGGATATGGGAAAATAGGGCTGTCAACCAATTAAGATTTTAGTCGATTAACTGTGCCGCTTTAAATGTATTAATCAATTCCTGCGTTAAGAACTAGAATTGTAATGAACCTCACTACAGCTTTATACAGAACTAGCCATTGATTTTTTGTTGCTATGTATTTTTAAATTTTTCTTTTACAAATGACATTTGATTTTTAATTTTTTTAAACAATTGTTTACATTTTCTACAGTTTTAATCTGCAGTCAATACACTAATTGATTAATCTGACTGATAAAAATTGATTCACTGTCTAGCAGAAGGCTCCTTCAGAGCACTAGAGCTTGTAGGCCCGTTATTGTCAGACAAAATAAGAGGGGACTTGAAAATAAAGCTAATATAACAATCTTAATTGAGAAAAATGGTTTCTGCCATTTCAAAGCTGTTCTCATGTAGGACACTGTACAATATACATTTAACTAGCCTTGGATCGGTTACAGGAACCTTGGCATTTCAATTATTGCATGGATCCTTGACTTGCTGGGCTGTGATCCAACTGGAGTTGCAGGGATGACCTCCAAAGGATACCTAGGAATGGAGCCCCAGGAAATGGCACTAATGAACCAACAGGTGGCATGCTTTCCCTCTGTAAATAGTTCCTGTACTGCTAGCCCAGAATAATGCAAGGGGGAACAATGTTCAGGAAATTTAGTTTTGGGGGTGAGTCTAAGGAAATCCTCACCAGGAACTGCCATTAAAAACTTTGGTACTTTCCAAAAGATGAGCAGAGTTGCTGGCCAAATTTCAGCAAAGCTGCGCTCCTCCATGTAGATTCACTCGTCAGAAATTAAGCCATTTTGATCTGATGTTCTGCTCCTGGAAGTTGCTGCATTCCAGCAGTGGAGGGGTTAATCCCTTTATTGCAAGGATAGGTAAGTGAACTGGGAAGAAAACTGCTTCAAAGAGAAGAAACATGGATCTAGATCAGTGGTTCCCAAATTCTTGCCTGTATAACCCCATTTTGGAGACTTCTAGATGATTCCCTAACACCGACATCAAAGACATGCAAAGTTTATCAAATATCAATTGAGCCTGTGACACCATCCACAGATGACAGAAGTCCACTTGCAATCACAAACCACCCAAAATTTGAGACGTTCTGATTAGAGCTGCAGCTGGTAGCTCATTTGCTACCAGTGGATAATACCCACATTTTGGGGCACCCCCAGCGTGCACACAGCAGGGTATCCAACCCTCCATCAGGTGCCCCATGCCCCAAAATGTGGGTATTAGGACACCCTGGGATGTCTAACCAAGCACCTGCATCTCCTCGGGCTGACTCTCCTCACCGCCAACCTGCTGCTCCTCTGGTCCTGGTGGCTGCCACGGATTGCCACTCGCTGCTCCTCCTTGCCCTGCGCGCTGCTCAGCTGAGCTGCGGACCTCCCAACTCAGCTTTTTCTCAGGGGGGAGGCGGGGAGCAAGGAGGCCTCTTCCCAGCTGTGTGCACTCCCCAATTGGGCCATGTCAGGGGTGTGCGTCCTGCATACACCCCCATTGTGGGTCTCTTTGAGAACGGGGAACCCACTAGGGGTGGAAACAGGTGAGAAGAGGTCTCCTTGCCCCCACCCCTTGCTCAGAAAAGGCTGCGTTGGGAGGTCCGCAGCTCAGCTGAGCAGCACGTGGGCTGGGGAGGAGCAAGGGGCAGCAAGCAGTGAGCAGTGACTGGACCAGAGGAGGAGGAGAAGCAGCCTGGTGGTGAAGTGAGTCAGCCCAGGGAGTCGGGTAGCCCATCAGGTCATGTTCAGGGACCAGTTGGTGCCTGACTGCAACCAGGGCAAGTCAGGCACCCCAGATTCAACAGGGTGCCCAACTTGCCTTGTACCCAGTTGCAGCTTTGGTTTTGATCCAGACAGAAGAAAGATGCACAGGCGTGTAGAGAATCCTGGCTGTAATCCCAAATGGGATCCGCACTGGTTCTGCGTGGCACAATGTCTCTCAATGGACATATGTGCGAGTTGTACGCACATGCCCATGTGCCGCTCATGTGCACTGCATGGGATCAGTCCCATCATCACAGAGAGTTCCTATTGAAATTAATGGAGTTTGTGTCTATGGCCCATTTTACACGGACGGCACCTACACATGAAAACCCAGAAATCTTGGTGTTCATGCATGGATGCCAATTGTGTACACTCCGTGGCGGGTGGGTTGGGGGGGTGCATGCGCGCTCCTGCACACACGCATGCACACTCATCTCCACCCATCCCCCACGCACGGGGCAACCAGCAAAAATGACAGTGTCTCCGTGCATGTTGATGGGTGGAGGTAGGTGTAGATGGGTGTGCAACCGTCTACACCCACCGCACATGGACCGTGGTGCACATCGACCCTGCTGCACCACGGCCCATGTAAAAAGGGCCTATAAATCAGAGGTCTCAGAGGACAGCACAAATGATAAAGGATTAGGAAGTAAGATATATGGGGGGAACTGAAAGATCTGGGAGTGTTTAGTAATGAGAAAAGAGTGAAGAAAAATTTTATTATAGTTTTTAAACAGATGGTTGTTATAAAGAGGATCATAGGAGTCAATTGTATTCTGTGGCTACAGAGGGTAGGACAAGAAGCAATTGGCTTAAATTATGGAAAGGTAGATTTATTTTAAAATATCAGGAAGGGGATTCTAACTCCAAGTAGTCAGACAGTGAAACAAGTAACCAAAGGAGGTAAGTCTTCATCTTTGGAATTTTTAAAAAAGAGTATAGGTTGAAGAGACATCAGTTAGGAATATTTTTGAGGGTATAATTGGTCAGACTCTCTGTGGGCTGGATGGATTAGAGGATCCTTCTAACTCTGAATCCTTCTTGTTGACTTGGAAACGCTAAGTTCTCTATGTTTGCAATTTTGATAGCACAGATACAGCGGAGATTAGCCAAACAATACGAACCACTGTAAATATCTCAGTATGTAAAAAAAAAAAAAAAAAAAGCCGCCCAGAAAACAGATTCTGTTCAGAACAGAAATTACCTTAAATGACTGTCAAGTTGACTGGGTTACAATATTTTAAGGATCATAAAAAATAAATATAGTTGTCCAAACAGCGAGAAGCAGTGCGTTGCCAATGAAAACACCCAAGTGCACGAGGGGGTGCTTGCAGCATGCAATGCTGGCCTGCCTGTAAACTACAAGGGCCAGAATGAAGTGGTTCTTTGTTCGGTCTGTGTGTTTAAAAATTGACGACCGCCCCGCTGTATCAATCATGCCTGTCAGGCAGCACAAGTGCGGATCTGTTACACTTAAAGGGGCGTCAAACGAGACATGATTTAATTTGTCATTTTTTCCCCCCTCTCTCTGTCTCTCAGCATGCACGTGCTCTTCATTACTCTTCATCGCTGGGAAAATGAATACGGTTTTTGTGATTTTTTTTTTCCTTTCTTTGTGGGGCCAGAGGTTTGTTTACCAACTACCTAGCAGTTGTGAAGAGATCTCAAGCAGCTGTTCCTTAGATGCCCTCATAAGCTGAGGCGACGACTGAGACCTTCAGGGAGTATGCTGGGGTTACTGAATACATAGGCATCCATCTGGGAACCACTTATTTACAAGGAGCTCTACAGATTTCAATGGGACTCCACATGAGTAGGGTGTTTTTGGATTTGTGGCCTACTATTTTCAATAGACTATAGCTTCGATCCTTTCGAAATCTCAGCTTATGCAATGGTTACCATCTTCGTCCCCCAGACTAGTGCTGTAACTTCATAATGCTGCTCCTGGAGCAGAAGTTCCTGCCCCTTTGCCCCTAGGAAGGTGCAATCAGGGACAGGAACTTGTGGGATCAGATGCATCATGAGCCAGCTGGTTGCAGAAGACCTGCTTCAGGCAAGTGGCATGGGGTAACCCAGTCTAATGGTACACTACACACCATTCAGTGGGTGCTACAATGGACCAAACCTGAAGTCAATGGACTTCCCAATTGATGTTACACCCCCCTCATGCTTGCATCCAGGGGTAGGTTTGCCAGATATCCCTTATAATAGATGCCCCTTATATCAGTATCCCTCAGCTATATACTATCCCTTATTTTTGAAATTTTGATATGTCAACCAAGGCAGTTGTCCCATGGTGCCCACACCATTTATGGCTCTCAGGACAGACCTTACCGCAGGGCAACCTGAGGCAACTAACCTGGCTCCCACTCTTTCTGGGGCCCCAGCTTTCACCAGGGCAGTGTGTGGGATCTCACTCCCTCCCAGCAGGGCCCCAGACACAACCACCTTTAGGATTCTGCAGAGGGTGCTGCCAAGAGGATGGGGCCACCAGGGCCCCCACATTTTTTCTTTGCTCTGGGCCCTGCAAATTCTATGGCTGGCCCTGATGGCTCTGCATCATACTGGAGACAGAAATAGATACACAAGTCTGTACATACTGAGCTGAGCAGGCAGGCACCATAGTTGACCTAAAACACACACTCTTAGGCTACTTTTACACGAGGCGCTTAGAAACGCCTCTGGAGCCCCTATTCAAGAGGAAATCTGCACGGGGGGTGTTTACATGCTCCCCGCGCTACTGGAAGTGATGTGCTGCTCATTTATTTCAGCAGCGGCAGCTGCAGATGCAGGGCTTTCAAGGGACGCATTCTGTAGACCTGAAAATTGAGGTCTACAGAATGCATCTCAAGCCCCGCATCTGCAGCTGCCGCCGCTGAAGAAAATGAGCAATGTGTCACTTGTGGTAGCGAGGGGAACGTGTAAACACCCCCCACGTGGCTTTCCTCTTGAATACAGGGCTCCAGAGGCGTTTCTAAGCACCTCATATAAAAGTGGCCTTATACTCTGAACTGGGAACACAGGGAATCCATCATGCACCTCTATGTGGGTTAGAGCCGGTGTTCAGGGATCTGGTCAGGCAGGGTAAAGGGCCTCAGTGATTATGCTGCATTGCTTTCCCCATCATATTACAATTACAGCTGGGTGAAATATTTTACATTCTGTCCTCTCTGCCTGTCACACAGATTTTTTAAAATCTAGTGTTTTTATTTAAATTCTAACTCTTTGGAATGGAAATATTGGTTATTGTAAATGTTTTTTAGGAGAGTTGTTTTTGTTGTTATTCTGGTTTCTTTTCTTTAAAAAAAAAACACATACAAAACCAAACATACCACAAACTAGGGGTGGGACTAGAGGGGAAGTACCAGATCCCGGATTTACCAGTATCGGATCTCCCGATACCGTATGTATCACTATCAGAATACTGCATTTTAAAAATTGCCGATTTTACCGTTTTTTAAACATTGTGGCTGTGGCCATGTAAAAAATCTGGTAAAGCCGGCAATGTTAAAAATCTGGTATTCCGATACCGGTAAATTATCGGTATTATCAGATTAATCTGATACCGATAATTCCACCCCCCCAAAACCAATGGAGTTCTTGGGCAGGAACCGTGTCTATCCTGTTTTTGCAAAGCGCCAGGTACATCGCTGGTGCTATATAAATGCTAATAAAATAAAATATTATAATAAAATAATAATAATAATAATAATAATAATAATAATAATAATAATAAATAAATAAATAAATAAATAATTTCTTTGTTCCATATTTTGCTGACTTGAAAGTTGGGGCGGGGGGTATGGTTTTCAGTCCCTGAAGTTTTGGTTTGGGTTGAGTTTCAGTTGCCCCAAAATCAAAACAAAAATACATAAAATATCAATGTAAAAATCCTCAAATACAAATGGATATGTTAATTTCTAAGGCCTTACCCAGGCCTGCCCATCTGGGTCAGCTTTGCCATAGTTTTTTTTTTTTTTTTACCATAACTAAACTATGGGTGATTTCAGAAGTGACGTGGTGAA
>QEPC01003095.1:253028-266639 GCA_003113815.1 Sphenodon punctatus
TTTTTTTACATTGCGGCCATTCATTTGAATGGCCGCAATGTAAAAAATCCGGTATGGGGGGGAATCCAGAAAACGGGCTGGATTACCGGGTTAATCTGATACTGCTGGTGCACCAAAATACCGGCAGCATCGGATACCGGATGATCCGGTAGTCCCACCCCTACTGAACACACCTCCGCCTTGTGGAAGTACTATAATATAGTCTGCAGTGCCTTTCACTCTGGGAGTGGTGTGAGGTGGCTTAGGTAGGATGAGTCTTTTTGACAGAGGGTGGCTATCACCCTGGGATGTGCATGCACATAACTGATGGTTGAAGTGCATGTAAAATAGGGATTTGCCACAGACAGATAGTGGGTATGTTATTGTTAGAGGTGGTGGTCAGGGACAGGAACCCCTTAAGCAAGACTCAAGTCGGGAGGGACAGCAAGGCCTGACATGTTGCATAAAATCACACTGCGTGTAAATATCCCACGTGTGGGATTTAGACATGACATTTTGTGTGTTAAAGCTGGTTGCATGTTCTTTTAAAGTAGCAAATTAAATACTTCAATGTTGAGGTATTTAATTAGCGCCTTTAAAAGAATGTGTGACTGGCTTTAACACGCAAAATGTCACATCTAAATCCCACATGTGGGATATATTTACATGCAGCATGATTTTATGCAGCGTGTTCGGCATGCACATCTAAAAGCAGCCTAAGACTAGGTGATCCTTCTGGCATTTATGAGCCACAGTCATGCATCTGTTCCTCTTTTTGCATATGATGCAGATGACAGGAAGGGCTAGTTCAGATGTATGAACAGGAAGGCCAGTTCTTGACCAAAGTGACTTGGCTGGCTAGGAGAAGGAGAGGAACTACTCCTAGAAGATGTGGATTTGCTAATATTATGTTTATCACATATTATTGACTGCTGAAAATAGTGTTTTCTCATGCTCTCTATGCACTTTGTGTCTATAAAACACCAGTAACAGGTGGGGTAGGCTCCTGCAGCAATGGGAAGCAAATTCTGTTAACAGGTACTGTTGAAATGACTCAGCAATGCATAGATAGGGGGTATTTTCAGATGTGATGGGCCTGGAGGCCCGCCATGCTGAACCACGGTCCTGGATCCATTTTGAATCCCGGACAGGAATCTGCTCAGTCGTCCTTTAGATGTGCTGGCAGATTCCTACAGGGGATCGGGGAGGGGGCAAGGCCACACGGCACGACGTGCGGCCACACAGCCTCGTTCCCCCACACTCCCCCAGCTGCCTGCCCTCCAGGAGATGGGTGGGCACAGCGCCCAATCCAGCCGCTGTGCCCAATTCCGCATTGTGGTCTGGGCCACGATCCAGGATTGGCAGAAGGTAGCAGACATTACTTTCTTCCGATCCCCAGATCATGGTTGCGCTAACCAGAATCGTGGTTAATCTGATTCCCGCCAGAGGTTCACTGGGGTGAACATTAGAATCTTAGAAGACTGGTCTTTGTCACCATTCTTGAGTGTGACCCTAATGGTTGTTCTTACATACATGTATTTGTGTTGGCTTTTATATGGTACAGGTGGCTAACATGACTACTGGCATAAGTTTGTCCAATACTTGCACGTTGGAAGCTGAAAGGTGTTATAAACAGGGATTATGAAGTAACTTCTTGAAAATCTCTATTGCCCAGAGCTGTAAAAATATGACTCATACACTACCCAGACATACAACTAGCTTGCTATTTGGCAGAAGATTTAAAATTACTCGTCTAGATTATCTGTTACCATTTAATTTTAGACTATAAAAGGCTGTATAAACACAATCGTCTACTTCCTCTCCTGTTTAGTGGCATCTGTCTTTGCTGTCTGTAGCTGCATGGTACACAGATGAGTACTTTCTGGTAGTCCAAGAAAAAGGAGCAGTGTGACTTGCCTGAAGATTTCATCAGTGCCCCTAGTGGCAAGAGTGGCACTCCAATGTAAAGCAGCAGGAAGGATTACAGTTATTACTGTTATATTACTGTGACAGCAGCTGCTCCTCTGGACAGAAAAATACATTTGAGGCCTCCATGTTGCTCGCCACAGACAAAAAATATATGAATTTTTTATTTTACACCCTTAAGAATAACAATGACATCAATGGGTATTTTCAGATGTGACGAGATCACAGTGAACCACGCTGAATACCTACATGTGGTCACTGTGCCCTGCATGTCTGTTCAGTGGCCGCCAGATGTTCGCCACACTGAATACCCACATGGGGTCAATTTCAACCACACTTCCCGGGCTCCCGGCGCAAGAATCCCCGGAAGCGTGGTGAAAGTGATTCCAGGCAGGCATCAATAAAAAGTAACGTCTGGTTGGCTATCACGGCCCGGAATCCCCGCCGGGATTCCGGGCTGTGGTGAACTCGGCCAGACGCTGCGGCGACATTGGCCTCACCGCCCGCCTGTCTCCCCAGAGGGCAGGCAGCGAGGCAGCATGGAGGGGGCGGGGCCATGTGGCCACATGTTGTGCTGCGCGGCCCCGCCCCCTCCCTGATTCCCCGCCGGGATCCCCAGCACGTCTGTTTGCCGTGCCTGGGTGATGCCGGCGGGGAATCTCTGGGTTGTTTTCGGGACGGGGCGAAGCCGCCCCATCACGTCTGAAAACACCCAATGTCCTTGTATAATTTTGAAGCATTGTGGTCACATATTATATGGACAATCAACTTTTTTTTCCATATTTCTATCTGGTCTTCCTGTGTTTGTCAACACCGGAAGCATTGAAACCTACCCTGTAAGACAGTTGGACATGCTATTTTTGTGCATATTCGTTTTGTGTATGCTGATTTTCTATAATGTTGCCAATTAAGGAAAATATGCAGATTTTCCCATGAAAGCACATGCAGTTGTCATTATTTGTAAATAAATGATTCTGAAATGTTCATGCATTGACTCTCTGACTACTTAACATGGACTGAAAAAGGAGCATACATATAGCAGTAAGGAACTGTGAGTATTACGTCTGATAGGAAAGTGGGGGGAAAGCAGGTGATGTTTTGCTCTAGCAATTTTACCCCAATAGTGCCATGCCTGATTGTTGCATAGTTGCTGATAGTAGGATAAATGGGGGAAATTTTGGTGTATAATATGCAGCAGATGGACCAACCCTCTGGGCATTATAAACAATTCCATCCATAAGTGCAAAATGAAAAACAAGATTTTTGTGTGTGTGCATTTTATGCACATTTTGCATTGTGTACCCTGAGTAATCTGCATGGGTAAAAACAGATGTGACTGACAGCAGCGTACTGTGGCCAGCTTTGATCCACTTTGCACTGGACCTAACCTGCACATTTGTGCAAGCACCTCCAGATGTTAGTCTGGGATTTCCCCACGTTGTATCGGCGGCTAGTCCCAACTCGCACTCCTAGACTGGTCACAGTCCGGACTAAGGTCTGCCTGATTTGGTCAAAGTAGGCCACGGTGGTCTATCATCTACTGTGGCCTAGCAGACATGGCCCGGATCGGGTCCACCATGACTAGCTGTCAAGTTAGGGGGGCGGGGCGCTGAATGTAGCACGGGAGCAAAGCCAGTCAGCCATACATTTGTGAGACTCCCCACCCTCCCTGGCAGCCCAGCCATGGGTACATTTGTTGCACGGCCTGACCTGGTCCAGTCTGTGTCTGCCATGGCTTCCCAACTTGGCCTGGGTTGGGTCATGTCTGTTTCCGCCCTATGATGTTTTCAGTATTTGGTTTAATACATTTTGGATCTGTTTCAATCACTTTGAGCCCTCTTGGCTCCAGATTAGGTGAACACTGTGGAAATTACAGTTCCAAATTCTTCAACTGTCAGGGTGCATAAATTGTTTGGGTGCCTGTACCTTTAAATGGGTCTTGCCAAAAAACTGCAGGAAATTTTGTAGAGAACTTTTAACTCAAGGTCGGGGGGAGCAGTTATTGCCTACAAAAATCTGCAGAGATTAATAAATCCCCAAATTGGTGGAACGGACTGACACAATAGTGGGCCTCGTCCCATTGCCTAATGCTGCTTCTTTGATGTTTGGAACAATTCCCTAGGGGCAGCACAACCAGCCCCACGCTCTTCAACAGCCTAGGTGCAAGGCCAGCAAGGTCTTTATGCCTCCACAGTCTGGTTGGCTAATCCTTGACTATGGTCAGCTGTTCCTCAAGTCGTCAGCAACTTGCTCTCTGTAACGGCTTACACAGTGTTACAGGCTATCCGGGGCAAGATGAGTGTTAACTTGAAAGCCTGAATTTTCAACTCCTGGCTGGAGCTGCATAGCTGAGGGCCTGAAGTGACAGTTGACTGGGCACATTTAAAAGAAGCTGGGAAAGCCTCAGGAAAGGGGAGAGCTGAGAGGGAGCTCAGTGTGAAAGACCACAAGAGCTGGCTGGCAGCCTGAGGGAATGATGGCTAGGCCGAGACCATGAAGAAGGCCTAGCTAGGGACCAGGAGGTCTGTTTTAAACTTTGGGTTCCTCCCTCCCTATTACAGTTTTTGTCATTAAGAATGTTTCATTAAGGCTCTGAATTAATGGAATCTGGAAGAAAAGGGTCTCATGCTGATTCACTGTCGCCCTAAAGCTGATGGAGAGTGCCCCCTCGCCTCACCCGTCTACACTCTGCTACCAGGGTTTCCTGCAACTCCTTGAATTCAGCTTCCTTCCCCATCAGGATTATTTCCCTCACTGGTCTCTGTGAGTCTTCTCTAACTCAACTCCTGCTTCAGTTTATATACATGCCCTCCAATCCTCGTGACTCCCTTCCAGACATGTGGCCACTAGGACTTCTCTTTCAGAATTCTCCTTCTCCCAGACTACAATTCCCAGAATTCTCAGATTCCCTGAACTACCCTTACATTTTAAAGGGGCCAATACTCCCCAGCGCAAGTACCCATCTCAGTTGGAGCTGGAAAGCTAAACTGTAAGAATAGACAACCATGAAAATCCACAATGCATTTATTTATAAATGTATAAATAAACAATGTCATTTATTTATATTATTTCTTATACTTATATCCCACCTCTTGCCAAGGGCAACTTGGAGCAGCTAACAACATGGGCCTTCTCTAGTGGACACATCATGTAGTAGCCAGTTGTCCGTCCCAGGGTGGAAGTGGATGAACATCTGGCAGCTGCTGGCCTGATGGTCAGCTGCATGCAGGCTAATGTGGGTTAAGGTGGCCCAGTGTGGGCTAATAACATGTGGCCTTACCCAAGGGGCATCTTTAGACATAACGAAAAGGGGTGTTTGAATGTGTGCTTCATGGGTGTTAACACCCATCTCCGAAAACTCTTCTGAACATGTGTTTGCAACGTTACGCTGTTTACACACGTTCGCAATGGGTGTTTCATACTGTCCCCCAAGCATAGGATTGTATAATGTATAATAATACAATTAAGTTCAATGTGTCAGACATAGAAAGACAGAGTTTAAGGCATTCTTTGACCTTTTTTGTACAGATGCCCCTCCCCTGTCCACGTGTGCGCGGGAGGGGGTGTCTGTGTGACCACCATGGCAGGTGGGTGGGGGTGCGTGCGCACTTCCGCACTCTATCCCACTCTTTCTTTCATTATTTATTCACTGTACAGGCTACAAGCCATGACAGTAGTCAAAACATGCGTCACAATACATTATCCAACACAAAATCTCACAATAAGTTAAAATAATATGATATCATGACAACCAATGAATCATATTATCTGGACACCATGATACATAAAAGCATTTAAAAAATCAACTCAAAATAAAAAAAATAAATAAGGAGGATATAAATGATAAATGATAATTAGGACTCAAACCTGGACAGGCACTATATATCAGCCCAGGATTCCTAGACAGAATTAGGTCTAAACTTAGGTTAATAGACTTATTATAAAAAATACTTATACTTTCCAAGTAGTTATAGGATATCTCCGACCACCTACTTATATCCCATTTTCAGAACACCAAAAGTTTGAATAGCAACCACTCCTACCATGCACGACCCCCATGAAGCACTGCCAGTGTCCGCTCTGCCAGATGAACTTAACCCTTTTTTAAACATTCAATTAGCACCATGTCATACTGGCCACATCATCATCAACAGAGGTTATCCTTATTATTTTAAACATAAAATGCATGGATTCTTGCAGCCCTTTTAGCGAAAACTGCCATATGGTGGGATCTGGTTGTACTATGATCTCCTAAAAGGAAGATCACATTCTGGATCTAGGGATATTGCAAATTCAGGCAAATTTTTGAAAACAGCTGCTGCCTAGGTGTGGCATACAATGGACAAAAAAATAAATAATGTTATAAATCTTCAACCCCAAGCCGGCAAGGGCAGATTTGTTCTGACACTGGGATGCCCTTATAACAACCATCAAGAACGGCTGATTCCATTGTTTGAAACCTAAGACTGGTAAAGGCTTTTCTTAATGAAGCGTCTGACAAAGACTCCAGATATTGAGCCCCTCCAATATTTGGAATAAGGTACTTACATAAGGAAGAAATCAAGGAGGAAGAGGCGATCATTCTTGCGTTCTGTAGATCAATATCAAATATACGTTTCTGCACCATATGCCTGGCTGCTGACTCCGTAAATTGGAATAGAAATTCTGGGGGGAATCCCAGATGGGCCAATTTCCCTTTAACTCTTTTCCACCAAGGGTCTGTGTGGTTCGTATATAGATATTTTTCTCATAAACACTGGCCCAATAAGGAAGAATCTACATAGTATGCAATTTTCAGCCAATATAGAATCAGGAGAAGATCAAATTTAGCCATTAAGTATACCCTCCCTGTTTCGAGATTTAATATAGATGGTGAGATAGAAGGGGGGGGCACCAAACAGGGCCTTAAAAAATGATTGACCACTGGCTCAAAGGACTCTACCACTCGTGGGTCCTTGGCCCATATCTGTGCCCCATATGACATTTTAGCCATAAGCTTTGCATTGAAAATTTTCAAAGCCAATCCTATATGGCACCCACCATTAGAATAGAAAAATCTCTCAGGAGGGGTAGCAACTCCCTCCGAGCAGCCTGTTTCATGTCCGTAGCATGCAATCTCCACGAGCCAGTATGAGAGAACTTAATTCCAAAATATTTAAATGTAGAGACTTGTTCTAATCTGTTCTCTTCTATAAACCATACTCTAGGTCGAAACCATGGTGCAAAACCCACTACTTTAGTTTTAGAAAAATTAATTTTTAAATCCATTTTAATACAAAGTTGCCCAAAATCATTTAACAGCCGAGTAAGACCTAATTGTGAGATAGACAGGAGAACCGTATCATCGGCATACATAAGAAGGGATGATCTTGGGGTCAGTGTATAAACCAGTATCTCTCAATGCTATAATTAACTGATTAACATAAAGATTAAATAAAATAGGTGCTAACAGGCAGCCCTGCCTTACCCCTCTTGTTGTGGGGACTGAATCTGATAAGAGACTGGCATTATTAACTCAGACTCTTAATGAGGTATTTGTATAAAGAGACTGCATCAATGCCAATAGCCATCCGTCCATACCCAAAGCCATGCCCACCTCCAGCCATCGGGTGCCAATGGGTGCCAATGGTGGATTCTCTGTGCATGGAGATGGGTGATGGTGGGTGGGCGTCCGTCTAATGGGCCACCCATGCACCGCCCACCCGCCGTGGCCTCCACCCATCCCGCCTGTACCACTGGCCTGTTTGAAAAGGGCCATTGGGGCAGCTGGGTGTGCTCTTGCATTAACCAGTCTGGGTTGATATCAGCTGTGGTTTCCATGTGCTCGGGCTGGGAGCACACCAGAAGGCTTTCTGTTCTTCATGCTGCCAAGACAATGTCCGTTTTTACATGAGATGCACCAACACATGAACATCCAGAAATCTGGGTGTTCATGCGTGGGTGAGTCCTGTATAAAAGACGCAGCAGGTGTGCATGCGGTGGGTGGGGTGCATGCGCACTCCCAACAAAGATGCATCTCCACCCCCCACCCACCCATCAACATACACAGAGCAACCAGTGAAAACAGAGGTTGCTCCATGCATGTTGATGGGTTTGGAGTGGGTGGGGATGCATGTGCACCCATCTAAACCCTCCCCCCACCAATTGCACCCGCACCTGTGCAAACAGGACCCCTCACCCCATGCGGCCCATGTAAAAAGGGCCAGTGAATAAGTAGTTTGAGTTCCGATTTGAATTTGGCAGGGTTGGGGACTTAAAATGCAAAGAATCACGGGAGAACCAATAAGTTCAACCGGATATAGAGGAAGATCACATCCCCTCACAAAAGCGCTGTACTCTGACCGGAACAGGAAGTTGAGGGCATTTTTAACATAAACACACCCTGCATCTGCTTAGACGTAATATGAGACACCCAAGTGCTGTAAACACCCATCTGCAGCCCGGAAGAAATCCAGGCAGCACATGAGTGTTCGAGGAGGGGCTAAACAGGGACACGGGGGGGGCAAAACATCGTTGCAATGCTTACACAGAACAGGTAAACATGTGTTTACATTTGCAACCCCCCATTTTGTGTTCTGTCTAAAGATACCCAAAGTCAGCAGTGCTGTCCTGGCTCCCAGCATGCGTGCGCACACACACACCCCTGCAGCATTCCCATCATGGTTTTCAAAGTGGGCTGGGGCGATGCCAGCACTTCACTCCTGTCGACTCTGAAAATTTCCTTCATTTCAAATTTCCTTTGAAAGCAGCTGGAAATTTTTGGAGTGGATGGGGGCTGAGGGCATAGTGCTTGCCCCACTCCCTGTCCCACTCTGGAAATTTCCTAATGACACTCAGGCTGCTTGCAAAGCCCTGCTCCTCCCATCCCCATATAGTGTGGGGCCCAGGCACATCTGAGGCCGTTTTTAGACGAGCGCGGCAGCGCCCGCGCTTGTTTCTTTAAAAAGCCGACAGCCCGTTCCACACATGACGCTGCCGCCGAATACGCGCATGCGCGGCCGACGCGCATCCATTTCCGGGCGCGAACTGACCGGGTCGGCGATCGAGGCTGGTCATACGTGGCCGGAAATGGATGCGCATCGGCCGCGCATGCACGTATTCGGCGGCAGCGTCACGTGTGGAACGGGCTGCCAGCTTTTTTAAGAAACAAGCGCGGGCGCCGCCGTGCTCGTCTAAAAACGGCCTTAGCCTCCTCACTCCATGGTAGCATAGCCCTTCCTCCCTAGAGCTTCCTCCTCATCCCACTCCTTGAACTGGACAGGAAGAATCACACAGGGAATGGAGTGGTGACACTCCTAGTCTGTTCCCTGTTTGCCTAGTGTTCCCCCTTCCTTCTCTCTGTCAGACTGGACATACTGCCTGGCCCCAGGGTCTTCTAGACAACTCCACTGTTGTGTTTCTGCTAGGAACCCAGACAGCAGCAGGCATGTGCACATGTCCAAACTAGCACATCTAGAGTCCTACTAAGCAGGCCCCAAAGGTCCCTGTCCCCTTACCCTGGAAGCATGGTGAAGGAGGTGGTATCCAGAAGGACTGGTGGGATCTGACCTGCTATTCACCTTAATCTACCAGCCCTTGTTCCTGTGCCTATTTTTTGCCAGTCCTTGCTTGGTGTCGGAACTAGGGGCTGGCACTTACTGATCAGCTATCTGACACCGCTGATTTCATATTTTGCAAAGAAGCAGCAGTGGATGCAGTCCCCATCCAGTTAATTCAATAAGAGTTTTGCTATTGGTTTAAATGGGTTCAGGATCATAGTCAGTGACAGGATCTGGAAGAGTGGCTGGAGCTGAGATCTCATGAGCCCTGGTAGTCACACCACAGGTTTTCAATGGGTATTTAATACTAGATTTGCTCAGCTCACAGAGGAACTCTGACATGTAATAACAGGCTCTGAACCAGTGGTACTCATGCTGCAGGATCCTATAAGGGTTGCCACCTTGTTAGAAGCTGCTTAGGAGCATGGGTAAAAAGAGACATAGGGTGTTTTCAGACGTTACGAGATCACAGTCAACCACAGTGAACCACACTCAACCCCGTGGCAGGGTCAAAGGGCCCTGAACATCTGTTTGGTGGCCGCCAGATGTTCACCACAGACAATCCTCAGCAGGGGGCAAAATTAACCACCCTTCTGGAGCTCCGGCCCGGCCCATCTCCGAAAGCATGGTCAAAGCGATTCTCACCGGGAAACAACAAAACGTAATGTCTGAACGACAACCAGTGACCGGAATCAAGCAAAATGATTCCCAGCCGGGGATAAAGCACGCAGCATCACTGCCAGGCAACGAGCAACAACACAGGCCGGAGAGGGAGATTTAAAGGGCACACAGCAGCAGGGAAACGTGGCGGAATGGAGCGAGGTGGAAGGGAGAGGAGAGCGGAGGGTGAGAGAGCAAGTGAGGAGGAGACGCAGGCAGAGGAGGCGGTGGTCGTGCTGCATTTGGAGGCAATGGAGGGACAGCAGCAGCTGCAGCAGCAGCAGCAGCAGCCGGGACAGGCTGACCCGGAGACGGTAACCAGCCCGGGGGACGAGGCACCCCGGAAACAGGTAAGGAGACCGAAGGGGGGGGGTGTAGCAAGGGCACAGGGGCACAAAGGGAGCTGGGTGGGCCAGCAGGGGGTAGGGACAGGGGGAAGGGCCATGGGGCTGAGGCAACCCAGAAACCAACCTCCCCCCCTTATGTTCCATAGACACGGAAATGGGCCCGGGAGCCCAAGCCCCCGGAGGCGGCGGGCGACAGCCAGGCGGAGGAGGACCGGGACCAGGAGGGTCCACATGGGTGATGGCCGTACCACTGAGGGGGGCAATGGGGGAACAAGGAAACCAAGGACTTCATAAGGATCTGGGGGACCCTGGAGCATCAGCTGGAGCTTGTGGTCAACCAGAGGAACGAGCAATTGTACCTGGAGATGGAGGCAGCGGGGCACCACAGGACCATGGCCCAGTGCTGCTCCATGGTCAAGGAGCTCAAGAGGGGGTACAAGGCCATCAGGGACAACAACCAGTGGTCCGGGCACGGAGCCCGGACCACCCTCTACTATGATGCCCTGGACCGCATCCTAAACCCACGCCTCATAGGTAGCACCATGGTCCAGGGCAGGGAACGGGCTGAGGTACCCCCTCCCCTCGCTGCCCCCCAGAAGGCACCGGCTCCAGGGGCCCTGCCCCCCAAGAGGAATGCTCCGGGACCTCAGGGACCTGCAGGCCCCCCTCGTGCACCAGCCCCGAGAGCCCCCAGCCCCTGGAGAATCCAAGGCCAGCACACTGGTTACCCTCAGCCAGCGGACACAGGGGGACCCCAGTGCCACAGAGGGACTGACCTCGGAGGGCTTGGAGACTGACATTGAGGGTAAGCAGGTGGGTGGGAGGGGAGACGGACTGGGAGGATGGGCCGAGGGGGGCACACCAGGCACGGGGCTGTCCCCAGCAACTGCAGACACCCCAGATCACAGGGAGGGGGCCCAGGGAGCTGCCAGGGGACACGGTCAGACCACCCGCACACAACCCCTCCCATATCCCCACAGGGCACGGAACGCCCCAGCACCTGTGACGGGCGGGCAAGGAGGATGGCAGAGAGCAGCCCTGGGAGCAGCCAGAGGTCCCAGGTGAGGCACACCAGCAAGGGGGGGCGGGCACGGGGGAGCGCCGGGGGAGGGCACCGGCCGCCAACCCAATGGGGGGGTCCCACAACCCCCCCCCCAGCTGTGCTGCGGGATAGGGGGAGGGCGGCTGGGGTGCCTAACTAACCCCTAATGTGTACCCCAACAGGGCAACCCAACAGGGCACAGCAAGCTGGCCCCGTGCCCCTGGCGCAATGGATGAGGGAGCACCAGGCACGGGTACAGCACCAGAGGGAGGAGCAGGCAGAGAACATAGTGCGCTCAGCCACCAAGCAGGGCAAGTGGATGATCGCAGCCATTGATCGGATGGAGGCAGCCATGGAAACGGCCGTGCAACAGGTGGAGGCAAGGGACCAGAGGCTCCAGGCGGAGGTGCAACTTGAAAGGAGGCGGGAGTGCCGGGAACACAGCAGGCAGGTGGAGGCGTTTGGGCGTCTGGAACTGGCCATTGACAGTATGGTGAGGGAGTACTTGGCCAAGATGGACCGCTCCCATGACATCGGCACCTCGCTGCTCCTGCACGTGGGGATCATGAGTGCCTATGTGATGGCAGCCACCCTGCTGGGCAACCTGCCCGCCCCGGCCCCAATGCTGAGCCCCTCGTTCCCCCCCACCTCTGCCCCCACCCCAGCCACTGGCATGCCCGCTGGTCCCGTGCATCCACCTCCCGGTCCCTGTAGGCCTCCGGAGGGAGCAGCCACCCAGGGGGGTCCCTCCAGCCCTGGCTCCACCCGCCCTCCCACCACCGCCTGTCCCTCAGAACACCGAGACCTCCCAGGACACAGTTGTGGACATGGACAGCGGGGGGGGGGAGTGGAGCTCCCAGAGTTCCATGGCACCCACAGGGTGCCCAAGGGGGTGGCCCCAGAGACATGGGGGATGGGGGAAGGGGGAGAAGGGAGGGAGGCCTGATTGGGGGGACAGCACCGGGAGGTGGGTGGTGGTGGTGGTGGGGCACCTGTAGGTGGTGGTCATCACAATAAATGTATGGGCACCTCAATCGCCTCCGTGGGTCTGTTCATGGGCCCGAGGTTGGGGGCGGGTGGGAGTCGAGGGGTGCGTGCAGGGTCCTGGTGGGGGCCCCGGGGCGGTGGAGACTGGGGTGTGCGCCCTCACGCCTCGGCCTCCTGACTGATCCGCCTGGCCAGGACTGCATGGATGTGCTTTGCATACCGGTACTCCCATGGGTTCTCCGCGTTCACATAGAGAGGCACAGGTCTGGGAGGGTGCCGGGGCATGGGCAGCCCCATCGGTCTCACACACGTTGTGCAGCACACAGCAGGCTCCAATCACTAGGGCCGAGGTCTCCACCGTGTAGTTCAGGCGGCCCACGAGGCTCCTCCAGCGCTGCTTGAGGGCCCCAAAGTCCCTCTAAACCACAGTCCTGCTTGCATATAGGCGGGTATTGTACAGTGCTTCCACAGGGTTCCTGGTGACCGGGTACAACTTCATCAGCCACCGGGTGAGTGGGTAGGCCGGGTCCCCTAGGATGCAGGTGGGCATCAGCACCCCCTCGATCTGGGTCATCCCCATGTCCGCAAAGTCCCCGCGGTACATCCGGGCATAGAAGGGAGAGATGGTCATCATCCGGGCATCATGGCTGCACCCTGAGTGGCCCATGAAAATGTCTATGAACCGCCCCCGGTGGTCCACAACCACCTGCAGCTGCAGGGAGTGGTACCCGTGTCTGTTGACATATTCCATGGCCTCTCCATCTGAGGGGCGGAGGATCTCGATGTGAGTGCCGTTCATGGCACCCATGCAGTTGGGGAACCCTCCAGCCACGAAGCCAGCTATCACAGCCTCCTGATCCACCAGCTGGATCACTTGGTCCAGGAGCACGCCCTCCACCGCTTCGCACATGTCTCGCAGGATGCCAGCGATGGTGCTCACCCCGACATCGAAATGCTGCAAGACGGACCAGTAGGAGTTGGGCATTGCTAGTGCCCAGATCCCGATGGCCACCCGCTGGACCATGGGAATGGGGGTCCACATGGGGGTGTGCTGCCGCTCCAGCCAGGGTGTTAGGGTGCGCCTGTCCATCTGAAAGTGCGTTCTCCAGGCGGCCTTATCCCACTGAGCCAG
>QEPC01003095.1:267911-290773 GCA_003113815.1 Sphenodon punctatus
TGGGTGGGGGGTGTCCCCCCTTCCACCCGCGCAGCCTGGACTCGGGGAGGGTTTTTTTAAAAAAAACTTTTTGGCTGGGGCTTTAAGTTTTTTTACATTGCAGCCATTTTTAAATGGCTGCAATGTAAAAAAATCCGGTACCCCGGAATCCGGTACCGGGTCCGGATTACCGGGTCGAATCCGATAATGCCGGTACGCCCGTTACTGGCATTATCGGATACCGGATTCTACCGGTTTCCCACCCCTAGTGTGTAGGATGTCCTGTATGTGTGCTCGGTGCCAGCTGCTGTGCTGGGTCTGCACCCCACGCCTCACTCATTAGCCGGGCAATGTTGCAGCCTGTGGCCTTATCGCTTGGCCTTGGAGCTCCCCTGCTTCCCCTCCCATCCCTTCAGGGCTTGTGGAACCCCTCTCGCCTTACATTTAGTATCAGGCGCATGCTGGACCATGGCTGGCAGGGTTTCCCCGGCGCTCACGGGCCCCTCCACCCCTGGCGCTCCCCATAGCTGGACCTTGCACGAGACCATGGCCCTGTGTGACCTGTGGCATTCCCCGGCTGTGCAATTGCTCCTGAGCTGCCTGGACAGCCTCAGCAGTGCTTATGTGAGTCTGAGCTCTGGGCTGCGCTATTTTGGCTATGATGTGAGCACCCGTGATTGCCGGCTGCATGCGGAGATGCTGGGCCTTCTTCCCTTTCCTGATGGACGCATCCCAAAGATGAGATGCGTGCATGTGGGGTGGTCAGCAGCAGAGACCGTGTCTGACCTCTCTGTGTGCAGTCTGGCTGCCTACACGACCTGTCTGTTGGAAGGGGGCCCTGCCCTGGCCGTGTCCTTCTTTGGCTGTGTTCATGTGGCCCGTGGGTACCAGTGGTCCTGTGGGGCGGTCTATCACTGGCTGTTGGAGCTGGGTCACCTTCCGTGGCCCCCAGCTGCTGACTATGGCTTGTTGGAGTCGACCGGGGCGGAACTGGCGGCGCTGGCTGGAGTGTGGTCCCGTTCTGATGTGCAGGTGGGGCTCGCCATGCAGGATCCCTTCGAGGTGTACTATCTGGTCACCCATCACATGGCAGCACTGGGACACCATTGGGGCATGCTTCAGTGGCCCCACTTTGTGCACCTGGTGGGCCACCTGGCTCCGGGCCCCTTCGTGGCCTCCTGCAGCTAGCTGTGAGGTCCCCTGTGCCTTCCGGGCCCCGTTGCTGGCCTTGCTGTGAGTTCCCGCCTCTGCCCTGATGCAGTGGGTCACTGCCTGCTCCCTCCATGCTGTCCCAGCCTTGCTTCTGTGCTGCCTGCTTCCGGGGGTTCCGCTGCCCCTGCCTGTGGCTCTGGGCCCCTTCCACGCCCCTCCCCGTCTGCCTCTGCAACCGGTGTTCCCCTCTGTGGCTGCCTTCTCCAGTGGCCATGTCCTGACCTCTAAGCCGCCACCTGGCACTCCGGGATGCTGCTGACCTTCCTGGTCTGCCTGTGATCCCTCCTGTGCCCGTGCGCCCCCCTTGGGTGACTTTGTGACCACGGGGTTCTGGGGCCCCCGGACTGCACCTCCCGGCGTCCTCCCGAGCTGTGTGTGTGTATTTGGACCAGCTGCACGGCTCCGGTTCTCCTCCATCCCATCTATCACACTCTCGCCAGCACTTGGGGTGCCTGTCTGCCTCCTGGGCCACTCCCTGTTCCATGTGGCCTCCCCCTGTGCCTGTACTCTTCCCATGTGGGGTCCCCCCATTCCGGGACTGGCTGTGTAGCTGTGGGGGTGCCCGTGCGGGTGTGGGGTTTCTGGATGTTGTTCCCCGTGTCTGGCCCTGCCCCTGCCCCTGGGCCGGTTCCCCTCCCTGCTCCCTGTCCCCGCCCCCCTCCCTTCCCCTTGTGCCCATTATGTTGTGTGAGTTGCCTGTCCCACTGTGTCCCCCCTTCCCTTCCTTTCTTGTGCGGGTGTGTACGTGCCCAGGCGTGTGTTTGTGCTGTGTGTTCCACTGTGCCCTCATTCTCTCTGTGCCTGCTGTGTGTGCCGCCTCAGCGGCTCTGCTCCCTCCTCCCCCTCCCTTCCCATTTCCCTTGTGTGGGTGTTCCCTGTAGGTGCTTTTGGCTTCCTTTGCCCTCAGCCGGCCATGTCTGCCTCCCGCCCCTCCCCAGTGCCTTCTGGGTGTTTCCACGATGGCTGGGAATCGGCGTCACATCTGTTGCGCTGCCTGGAGCCGTGGTCCATCTGTCCGAATCCCTGCCGTGGTCCTGGTCCCGTCACGTCTGTTCAGGGCCTCCCTGGACCACGGGGTGTGGTTGGGCAGCTTGCCATCGCTGGGAATCCACTGTGGTGAATCAGGACCGCGTAATGTCTGAAATCACCAACCGGATGTGCTGAAGGCACTCCATTCATCCTTGTTTTAGTTTTAGTTTACAGAAATCCCTTTGTTTCAGTTTTTTCATAAACAAAATGTTGTTTTTATTTTTTTTTAATTGAAAAATAATTTTTAATTTTTTAAAACAAATCACTGCACATGAGCAAAATGGCTGTTGAACCGTTCTGTGCATGCACACCCTTTTCCAAAGTGGCACCAGCACTGCCAGCGCTATTGTGGGAAAGGGCGCACAGGCACAGAATGGTCTGGTGTCCATTTTGCACATGTGCAGCCCTTTTCCAAAATGGTGCCGGCAGCATCAGTGCCATTTGGGGAAAGGGTGCGGATGCACAGAATGGCCCTGGAGGCCATTTTCGCATGCGCAGGGTTTTTTTTAATTTTAAAACGAAAATGGATGCAAATAAATGACAATTGTTTGCTTATTCATCCATTTTCATAACATTAGTTACGATTACTTACGAATACGAATGCAGAGCCATTTGCTTTTGGTAACAAATAGAAAATGTTATCGATGCACACCCCTAAATGAGACTCTCACTCCATTTTCTGGTGTGGCCATTATCCCTTCAGACCATTGCAATGTCATGGCACTTTGAAAGGGGCAGGACAATGGGCGTCTTCACACATGGACAGTTGCCCTGTTTCTGACCTGCCTCGCCCCCAGGCAGGCTGTCTGTTTAAAGGTGGCCTGCCAGATGTGCAGCAAAGAGCAGAGGCAGAGCAGAATGTTCCCATTCCAGGGCAGCCCCGCCGGCAGTGCTCCAAAAAATCCAGGAGCAACATCAGCAGAGTAAGCAGCCCAATCCTGGGGCACAGGGCCACTGCAGTCCTGCACTCAGTGGGGGGTTCCCTGCAACTCTCTGGTGTGGGGGAGGGAAGTGCCATGTGGGCAGACTGTGGGCTGTGACAGCCACCGGGTCGGTTTAAAATGCGCAGGCAGACGCAGGGGTGAGCACCTCCATGTCTGTGTAAAAACACCCAATGTTAGAAAAGAGGTTGAGTGAAAAGACTCTCCTGCCCCTTCCTAACATGGTCCCACCTAGGGGTGTAGCTACCACAGACTGAGGGGGGCTCAACTGAGCTTGGGCACTAGACTCTAGTTAGAGGGTCTCTTAGCAGGTTAGTGGCCTGAGTAGTACTGCTAGGACATTTTCAGAAAACGTTGCCAACACTATATCCCATCCACTCTTAACATTTCCTCGAGGCTCTCAACAAAGGTTCCCACCAAGAAGGAAGTTTCCAGAGTGGGTGGAGTGCTGACTCCGTCAAATCTTTAAACGTCCTTCCTGGTAGGGTTTTTTGAGGGGGAGGCTGGCCAGAAGCCTTGGAAGGGCCATCACTTAGCAAGAGCCTGCTACCTTGCCCTTAAGGGGCCCATACTTGAGATATGAGCCTGGACCAGGAACAGCCTTACTACACCACTGGCCCCCACGCCGTGAAGAAAATTCCCTTGGTTATCCAGGTCTCCCAGGATAACCTGGGGAAACAAGAGCTTCACCCAGAGCCTGCAAACAATGGTACAAAACCTGGAGATTATCTAGCCTGGAAGAGTGGTAATAACCCTGGTTCCTAGCCACAAGTGGCCCTTCAGTCAATGACTTGAAGCTTTTGGCAGCTGTGCCCACCCAAGTCCAGCAGAAGTAAAGATGGACACACTAGTTATGTGCCAGGGGGGCTGCTCGCCCACAGCAGTGCCAGCCCCTGCTGAGGACAGGTTGCAGCTCTGAACATATGGTACTTTTATATGAGTGCCATATGGGTTGTGTGTCCGTGGCAGCTGAGTGGAGCATTTTGAATGAGCAGCTCGCAGCATGGCTGCCCCATCCATGGAAGCAGCCACCCTGATCCGCATGGGGCACTCTGGATTTTTCAGGAGTGCTCTGCGTGTGACCATGGGTGGACAGTGCCGTGCATGGATCATGGGAGCATGCCTCCACACGCACCACCGTCACACGAGCAGTTGGACATGTGGCGGAGGGTGGTGGTCATGCGTGGATGTGTCATTTAAAAACACTCATAGGTGTTAGTGCTAAGCAGCTGATTGGTCCCTTGCCCAACGGTCTCTTCAGCTAGAGGAGAACCATGTTGTGTTCTGCTTAGCCCTGAATGCTCGGGGGCTCCCAAGCCAGTGTGAGTGTTAATATTTAACAGGCAAGAGTGCCATTAATGTGAACTGCTAACTACTCATAGCAGTGGAGGATTGCACTGCCCAGGTCACTGCTCTAAATTAATGGGCCCTGTGAAAGACTCTTGTTTAATTGCAAATCAACTTCTAAGTTTATCTGAAGAGAAATATAAATATTGCCAATTTGAAATCCTGTACCTCAGACTCCTTCAGTGTGCCCACTAGCCATCTCTTCAGGAAACAAGGTAGCGTGCTGCCCCTGGATGCCCGCACGTATAAATCAATGTATTTCCTGGACCTTGCCTGGAATAGTGGAGAGAAGCCAAAATAACATAAACTCCTATTTGTGCACTATTAGTTCCAGAAGAAATTGAGGGAAGGAAAACCACCTTTAAAAAAAAAAAAATGCTTTCTACAATGTTTGGAAAACACTGACTCCTAACATCCATTGATTAAGCCCCAAATGCAATGACTTTAGGCAAAAACCTTCTCAATCAAACATAACTAAAAAGGGAGGAAAGGAAAGAAAAATGAAAGGAAACCAGGGATGGGAAAGACTTTAGCTGTGGAGTAATTTGGAATGCCATCCATGTTTAGTTTTAAAGAAATATAGCAGTAAAGAAATGAGCTGTGTCTGGGTACCACATGGGGGTAATGGCTGAAGGGAACTGATTCTGCTCAGTGGCTGTGCATAAGAACAATTAGTCTAGTATTAAACAGAGCTTTAGGAATATTGTTTGCAGTCTTCCAGACTCCTGTACCAAAAAACAGATCAATAATATTAATGTCAGAGACACCCGTAAGGCCATTTCCCGCAGAGGAAAATGTTTCTAGGAATCAGCTTCTCAGAAAGAAAGGATAGTCTTGTGGCTAAGGCACTGGTCTGTCACTCGGGAGGACTGGATTCAAGTACCAGCACCTTTAGCGGCTTTCTGAGATATTGGACTTGTGACTTACTGCTTCTTACCTCAGGTTCCTCATCTGCAAGCAGGGCTGCATCAGGATATACTAGGTCCTAGGGTATGTCTTAGCAGGGTCCAGCACCCCAAGAACTCAGACCAGGCAGGATCCTTATTCTAGTGCCTTTTATTCATTCAGTGGAGTCCACAAATAATCCATCGCCATTTATATATACATAGAATTCACCAGCCCCATCCAGGTGCCTTAGACTGTTTTTAGATGCACCGTAAAATCACACGCCACATAAAAATTCCCACAGGCAGGGTTTAGACGTGACATCACACCCATGATTAGCCGCTCATGCATTCTAGGCTCGATATCGAGGTGTTTCATCTGCGGCGCTAAAGAATGCGCACGCAGCTAATCATGCGTGTGATGTCACGTCTAAACCCCACCCGTGGGATTTTTTACGTGGTGCATGATTTTACGACGCAGCACTGCACGCACGTCTAAAAGCGGTCGTCATCAGTCCCTCAGTTACAACCCACACAATCCCTCCAGGCTTCTGCATGAAGGCCTCTGGCGGGCCAGGCACAGTCCCCTCTAAGCCAGTCTTCATGCACCATATCTATAGATGGGTACCTTCCTCGTAGGCTCCTCTGGCCAGGCACAGCAGCCCTCCTGCAGCCAGACACACATAAAGCAACCCTCCTGTCTGCTGGTTTATCTCAGCCTTTGGTTGAGACAGCGCTCTTCCCCAGTTCCTGCCTCTTCTGTCCCCTTCTCTACTGTCCAGCTTGGGCTTTTCTAGGTTCTTGGGCTGTGTTACTACACCCTAGCCCAGTTAGCTTCCTTCAGGCACTCATCCTTTGGTTACTAATCCACACAGCTGCTTTGCATCTACTCACTGTCCCCCACCTCGCCAGCACTTGTACTCCTCTGAGTGCCACCTATGGCGCCATTCTAGTTGTTGTGCCTGCATCTCTCGGACCAGTGCTACCTTTCTTAAAGGCCCAGTGGCCCACAGACACCCTGTTCCTGCTACAATGGCTATGAGAATATTTTCCTGTTTTACAAAGGTGTTGTGAGGATAAATACATTAGTATTTTAAAGCAGTTGGACATCTACAGGTGGAAAGCACAATATGAGAAGAAATAATTATACTATTTCTTTAAAAAATGAAGAGCGGCAAAGTCACAGAGCATGAGTCATGGAGGTGAGTTTCTCATATTTGTGCCATGATCCAGGACACAACCAGTGCTGCAAGGGGACATTTGGCAGCTGGTTCTCATTGCATTCAAAATCAAAGTCTGTTTTAAACAGGAGACACTTATTAAAGAAAGCACAACTAACAACGATGGATACAAACAAGCAGACTTCCACACAGCTTGAGTCCCAGCATTGTTCCCCTTGTTTACCAGGCTCACACCCTGTCAGGAATTCTGTAGAACAAGAGACACCTACTGGCTGCAAGGTAGCATATTATTAAACTAGGCCTTGCTGGGGTGAAGGGAAGCACTTGGAATGCCTTCTGCTTGCATCCCCTGAACTGATGTTTGGAGAGGACACATCTAGTGTGGACTGACACAGAGGAGTTCAGTCTCCATGGCTCATTGAATCCCTGTCGGAGAGGAAAAAAACCTTGAAAATATGACTTCAGTGGAGTCCTAAAGGTCCCAAACCCAAAAGACGCATAAAATTGCCCCAAATTAATTGTTTTTAAATCTCATGCTCTTTTAAAAGCAATCTCTTGAGTTCTGGAGGATTTAACTACCTTATTACATCATTAAAGTTGGCTTGAGTCACCCATGCTCTTGCTGATTATCAATATTAGCCTAAATGCAAATGTTTGGGTCAGCTGTAATCTGTACAAGAGACAGATTTCATTGCAATTGGGGAATTGAATTATTTTATCACGTTTTCACAGATCATGTTCATGTCTGCACACTAAATACCTTTCTGATGTTCCTAGGGAGAGAACATTCTCATAAAAGAAAAAAAATCGACTTGGGAATCCCCCACTGATGTGATGTTTTTGATTAGTGCTAATGTTTTTCTGGCTGGCTGTGAAAGTGCGTTTTAGCTGTAATTGACTCGGCATTGTAACTCTGAAGCTTTCTAAAACAAAATTCACAGAGTGACAATCGGGCGCAGAAATCTGGCACAGAATGACGTAGTTCGCCCTTAAGAGGCAAATAGAATGAATAAAATATTAAACTAATATGGAAAGATTGGATATAAATTTCCCAATATTATTTCAGCATTACAAAGGGGGGGAAGGGGGAATCATAACATGGAGCTCGATTATGATTTGGAATAGAGCTCTCTCAATGGAGACAGTGGAATCCCCTCAGAGGGTTTGTTGTAATCTGAACTGTGAAGAGCAATGAGAAATATACTGTAACAAATGATCCTGTATTGGGTTAGAGTTAAGATAGGATGATGAATGAAAACATCTTTCCCATCTCTAATTTCATTTACGCTTTATATTAAGGTTCTATTTATGCACACTTTGGAAAGCACGTACTGTCAGGCACCAAGCAAGACACAGGCCTAAATGGTGTTCTGCCTGGCATCTTCTTCCTGCCATTTGATTTTTATCCAGCTAGGAGCCAATCATGGCCTGGTGAGTGGAGAGCCCCATTAGACTGGCAGGGGGCTTGTGCAGGACCTAGTGGTGGCACTGCAGAGCTAGCTGCCTACCTACTGCAGGGTGCCAGTTCTAGTCCCGGATGGATCCTCACACTAACAAGTGATCAGTAGATGGTTAAACAAAAAGGAATTTAAGAACCGCAACCTGGATCACACCAATGATCCATCTTGTCTAATATCCTGCCTCCAACATCCAATTCCTTTGGGGAAGATACAAAAATCTCCCAGTGGGCAGATGTGGGCTAATCTACTCCCTGAAGATCCTATTCTAATCCTCTTTATCCCTGTAGCTAAACTAGGTAATGCTAGATTATCGGGTTGTCTAGTTATTCATGTAAATATCCAATCTCCCTTGGATACAATGGAGCTCTTTAAGGAACAAGAATCTCCCAATACATACAAGCCTAAACAGCCTTCTGAGACTCCATCCCAAATAAAAAAATCTTTACTGGCTTTCAGTGCAAGAACTCAAAGACTCAGGACTTTCCTCTGAAGATCAATGGTAAACAAGGTGATTACAATGGTAAACAAAGTGGAATCATTCCTGTGTCCTAAGCAAGCAGCTTATTAAGGACCCACCCAAAGAAAGTAGCGGTCTCCTTGCCCTCCATGAAAAGCACAATTGGCCAATGCACATGGGAACTAAGAAATACTTCATTTTGAGAATTTGGAATGTGCTATGGAATAGGGGTGGGAATTCCGGTTCTCCCGAGAACCGATATTGCCGGTATTTGGGTGTATTGGATTAATCCGATAGATCCAATATTTACCTGTACCAGCATACCGGAACTTTAACATTGGGCGCTTTACCGCTTTTTTTACATTGCGGCCATTGAGATAAACGACCGCAATGTTAAAAAAACCAGTAAAACACCCAGGGTTAAAGATCCGGTATGCCGATACCGGTAAATCCAGTACTGGGGAGATCCGATACCGGTAAATTCGGTATCTGGTATTCTCCCCGGTGTCTCACCCCTAGTATGGAATATCTTACCGACTGATCCCCCACATGTTTTTATACAGCTGTCATTTCAGCCATGGATTCTGCATCATCTGGAGCATCATCAAAAGATCATTATGAATAAATCCATACCTGTTAATTATCAATACCTATTCATTGACTGACTATGGTGCCACTGATTGACATGAGGCAAAAAACTGAATTATTAATACATATTGCTGTCCCATAGAGGTGGGAAGTTCGACTTATCCGGTATCCGATACTACCGGTATTTTGCTGTACCAGCAGAATCAAATTAATCTGGATATTGGGGGTACCGGTCATGCCGGATTGTTTTACATTGCGGCCATTGAAATTAATGGCCGCAATGTAAAAAAAGAAAAAAAAAAACCAACTACTTTTCCCTCCCCTGTCCAGGCTGCGCGGGTGGAAGAGGGGACACCTCCCACCCACCCTGCCCAGCCTGGATTTTTTTTAAAAAATAAATAAATTCCCAGAAGTCCCTGGCTCCGGGCCGCCACCGGCGACCTGGAGTCCACACCAGCAGGTAGGGTACTAGGGTGATCCCTGGGGTGGGGGGTGGTTTAACACCCCACCCCACCCCAGGGATCACCCTACCCCCCCACCCAAGGATCACCTACCTTTGGTGCTCTGGGTGGCGGCGGCAGCGGCAGCACGGCGGTCCGGCGGCTTCAGCGATAACTGTGGCTGCCGGCTTCAGCGCTTACTAGGCCTTCCAGGGAAACCCGGAAGTTGCCCAGAAGGCCTAGTACCTACTTGCTGGTGCGGGCTCCAGATCGCTGGTGGCGGCCCGGAGCCAGGGACTTCGGGGAAATGTTTTTTTTTTAAAATCCAGGCTGGGCAGGATGGGTGGGGGGTGTCCCCTCTTCCACCCGCACAGCCTGGGAGTGGGAGGGATTGTTTTTTTCCCCCATTGATTTCAATGGGGACACTGAAAGTTCCCCATTGAAATCAATGCAATAGATCCGGCACCGGTAAACTGGTTTTAATCCGGTAAACCGAATTTTTGCAATCCGGTAACCGGTAAAGCCGGTAGCCGTTTTTTTGCCCAATGTCCCATCCCTAACAAAAAATGCCGTACTGCATCACGCCAACGGTCCACCAAGCCCAGCATCCTGTCTCTGACAGTGGCCAATCTCTTTCTCTTGGGAAAAGTTCCTGACAGGTCACAATGGGCAATCCATTCACTGTTGTTCCAGTCCCTAACAGTAAGAGGCTATGCCCAAAACCTACTTGGCTAATAGCCATTAATTAACCTATCCTCCAAGAACGTATCCTATCCCTTTTTAAAGCTAGCTACGCTACCAGCCATGACCACTTCCTCTGGCAGTAAATTCCACAAGTTGTGTGCTGAGTGAAAAAATACTCTCTCTTATAAACCTCTATTATATCCCCTCTGAGTCATCTCTTCCCCAAGCTGAAGAGCCCTAACATATTAAACCTCTCTTCAGATGAGCGCTGCTCCATACCCTTGATCATTTTTGTTGCCCTTCTCTGTATTAAATATTATTTAGTATCAGCCATGTACCTAGCACTGTACAATCAGTAATTGTAGACATGTCCCTACCCCAAGAAGCATACAATCTGTACCTTTTTTAGTTCTACTATGTCTATCTCAGTATACATATTATCAGTCCATTTATATGTGCAAATTTATGGAGGAGCCTGTAAGAATTTTTGGTGACTGGAGGAAATTGGTATCTAAAGTACAGCATCTTATCAAATACAAATAAACCCCATTATTCTGGAGACAACAAGAATTTTCCTACTTCTACTCAATTTGTGATATTCACAACTTTGGCTCCTATCAGCCTGTTATGAATAGTAAATTGGGAAAACCAATATATTATATTAATTATTATTATTATTATTATTATTATTAATAATAATAATAATAATAATAATAATAATAACTTCAAACTGGAAACCAGGTATACACTAATATTTCTGTTCATGTTGATGGACATGAAGATGAACCATTGTTCTGACCCACTGTGGCATTTCTAAAGAAATTCCTCTTTAAGAATACACTCAGGCTGTTAGATCTTGGGAGAGAAACTAATCAGCATTCTCTACCCAACCATATAGCTGGAAAGGAAAGTCCTGTACAGTAGTTTTTATAGAGCACTTACGAATAATGCTCTAAATTAGATCTTCTTGCGGGAAAAACAAATCTGTCAAGGGAACAGACTTTTTAATGTGTGAAACAAGGAGCTTAGCTGTACAGTAGTAATAACGACACCATCAATTTAGTTCAAATAGTTGATCCTAAGCTGAAAGGAGACCATGAAAAGCAGTGTGTCAACTGTCTGAACGAGATCTCCTCTTGGTGAGGGGCAGCTGAACGTCTTTCTCTCTTCAGTTTTGCATTTTATTTAGTTTGGGTTGCTGAAGAAAAAAAAGAGAGAGATACATATAATGATAAAAAGTGCCATAGGGGAAAGGACTTTAAACAACAACAACAACAACAAAAACTTTAAAATAAATAAATAAAATAGCAGAATCGAATCAATTAATGTGAGTTCTTCCTAACTTCCATGCTTGCTTTTGCCTTCAATTAGCATGATCTCACTGAACCCTCTTGTGCAGGCCTGGAGCAAAAGCAATGGAAACGTTCTCCCTTCTTGTTTTAATCTTTCACCAAGTCCCGACTTTCGCCTCCAGCCCATCTAATTGAAACTAATCTTCACGGGCGAGGCCTGTCTCTTTCTCCTAATCCTTCTCTAAGGAAGCTCACATGGTCCCAATTACAGCCACACCGGCCCCTTTTATTCCCTTCCCCGTCTCCTTCTGCCAGTTTCATTTTTTGAAAGTTTGCGTTATTAACTCCATCCTTGCGAGTTCCTGCCTGTCACGGGGGCCGGGAGATCTTATCGCTGCTTGGCTGATGTCTAAGGTTACCATGAAAGCATTTTATGGATTACATTTTGCAAAAAGGCGATAGAGGGGCATGATAGCCAGCATAGTGGCAAGCTTTATGGGAGTTTATATCAGCAATAAATGAGGGGCCAAGGAAGTGTTTATCTTGGACTTAAGCATATACCTGCTTAGCTATCTGAAAGCAAGAGACAATAACAGCTAAGAAGGGATCCTTGCCATTCACTGGGAGGGTCTCAAGTATCTACTTGATGCCTGTGGGATGTGCAGAAAGAGAGAGAGAGGGAGAGAGAGAGAGAGAAAGAGGGTGGGGGGAACCTGAAGAATGTGTTTAACATTACAGAGTTAATGAGGTTATAGGAAGGTAAAGATAGTGCTCCCTCATGCACTCCACTGATCCCCATGTCGTCTCCTAACCCCTAACCCACTAATTCCAAAGATCAGGTAATTTATTAAAAAATAGACAATTTTCTTTCTTTTTTTTTCCCTCCTCAACTTCCCGTTCGTCGCTTAAACAAGTCCCAGGCAGTTGCTCGGCATTCCTCGAAGACCGTGATTTATTGCTTGCTTATATAGTTTCTGCTTTAAAGCAAGGCGCATAAATCAATCAGGGTGTCTGCTGCCCAGAATACATTCAACTTGAACTTCCCTCATGGAGCCCTGAGAAAGGGCTTGTTTGCCACCACAAAAAAGAAAAAAACAAACAAAAAACGCCCCGCCAAGCCGAATACATTGCTGATTCAGGTTTCTTTCAACATCTTCCCAGTCCCAAATATTGCAAGACAGCAACAGAAGCCTTAAGGAGAAGGGGGCTGATTGGCCATGCTGCAGAGCATGGTAGTCAATAAAAACTACAGGCTTAGCTGAAAATCATCATCATCATCATCATCATCATCATCATTGCAGGGCTTAGGAATTAGAACCACAGAAATAAAGGACCTAAAAATCCAAGGGAAGCTAAAGCGATGATGAGAGTAAACTATTAATAGCACGAGCAAGAGCATGCAGGATGCTTCTCTGCCTGTCTTTACACTCTTCTGCCATTACATTTCTCATTTATAAGATTGTATGGCTTGGAGAAAAGACGACTTAGGGTGGATGTGATAACAGGAGAGCTAAACAGGAAGCAGAATATAATAAATATCCCCCTAAACCCCTGCAATTTTGTTTAGGCTATAGTCAACCTGAGTGACATGGGTCACAGAGTTCGAGTAACCGAGTTTGCACAGTTTCGATCCCTGCATTCATTTTTGTTTGCTTTTTTCGGTGTTTCGCACTTTCATCACTTCCAGTTTTCCATATGTCAATTTTTGCATTCCGATTTTTAAAAATTAAGAACAGCTGGTAACCAATGAGAATGGGGGTAGAGGTGGAAACTGGAACTGGACAAGCCACCTGAAACAAGCAGCCAAAAAGCCAGATGAATAAATGGAATTAATCTCTCTCTCTCTCTCTCTCTCTCTCACACACACACACACACAATGGCTAATTGACCAGAGAGCTGTCAGATACCATTTGGTGTCCAGTTCATTTGCTACATTTGGTATTGTCCGGATTTGACAGATTTGCCCATTCCAGCAAGTACCTGTTTCAGCTCTAGATAATGGTCTATGAAAATTTGAAAGGCTGCCATAAAGAAGAAGGAGAACAATTGTTCTTCCTTGCGATGGAGGGCAGGACAAGAGGCAAATGGATACAAGCTATAGAAAAGGAGATTTTGTGTCTTTTTAGATACATTAAAAATGGCTTCGTCTGTTTTATGATGTTTTGGATGCGAGTGTGTATCTGAGAGATCGCCTGTCTTTTCATGCCCCACTGTGACCCCTGTGCTTTGGTGGGAGTGCCTCCCTGTGGGTACCATTTCTTAGGCCACTTTCAGACCTCCCCCCCACCCGCGCGCATATTTTGGCTGCGGTGGGAATGCGCAAGCCAGGATATGCGCGGGGATCGGCCGGTTTGTGCGGCTTTGCCGGCAAACACCCACAGGGATACAAGCAGGAAACCCAACTCTGCATTCCTGCGTGTGTCTGCTGGCAAAGCTACATGGGGGGGCTTTCAGACCGGCCTATCCCCGTGCATATCCTGACTTGCACATTCCCCCTGCAGCCAAAATATGCGTGGGGGAATGGGGAGGTCTGAAAGTGGCCTTAGTCTTGTTCGTATGGTGAGGGCTCGCAGGGGAACGTTCTCAGTTGCTGCCCCAATTCTATGGAACTCCCTTCCCCCGCCCTGAGGCTCGTTTGAGCCAGAGTCTGGGCATTTTCCAGAAGTGGTGAAAGACCTTTTTATTTGTTGAGGTGTTTGGTGGGGAGGAATGGGTTTGGGGGGTTGATAGGTGTTTGGGGGTAGAGGTGTGATCAGGTGGTTGTGTTGGGGGTAGGGGAAAGGTTTGAGGGTTTGGGTTTTTTATGCTGTTTTTATATGTATTGGTTTTATTTGCTTTGTAAGCTGCCCTGAGCCATTTAAGAAGGGCGGGATAAAAATTGGACTAAATAAATAAACAATCAAACAAACATATAAACAAACAAATAAACAGTTAAAACTTTTCATCTTAAAACACTTCCTGGTTTTAATTTGTTTGTTTTTAAAAAAAACTTTCACCAGGTTTTACTGAAATATTTCAATTTGGAAACATTGCAGAGCAATTGTTTTAATTGTGTAAACAGAATGTTTTGAGAATAATGCTAGCATAATGCTAAAATATTTTAGATGTTTACATGCGCAATTCATAGAACATTTTAGAGCGTTTTAGTAAAGACGGTCTAAATGGAATAAAATGTTTTTGTCATGACATTGAGTCATACCATTCTGGCTGTTAAAGAACGTTTTAGTGTGATCATCTAAAAATAGCCTTTCCCTCAGGAGGGGAAAAAAATCCTGTCCTGTAAGAACAGTCGGGTTCTGGAATGGGCTACCTCGAGAAACTGAGGATTCTCCATCACTGGACAGCAGAGACTGAATGAGCATATGTCTGGAATGATCTAGCAAACTGAATGCTAAGCATTATTGCAAAAAAAAATAGAAAATAAAAGGGAAAATATCATAATGCCGCTGTATAAATCTTTGGTACAACACCACCTGGAATATTGTGTGCAGTTTTGGTTGCCCCATATCAGAAAGATGTAATAGAATTGGAAAAAATCAGAGAAGGGCAACAAGGATGACAGAAGGGATGGACTGACTTCCAGATGAGGAGAGGCTCAACAGGTTAGGGCTGCTTTGGTTGGAGAAGAGGCAGTCAACAGAAATTTGTAAAATCATGAGCATTGTGGGGAAAGTAAATAAGGAACTGTTTGCTCTTTCTCACAATAAGAGAACAAGGGCACACTCTCTGAAGTTAAATGGCAGCAGATTTAAAAGAAACAAAAAGGAAGCACTTTTTCACTCAGCGGACAATAGTTGTGGATCTTACTTCCTGTAAAGCGCCAGATACATCACTGGCGCTATATAAATGCTTATAATAAATAATAATAATAACAACTCATTGCCAGAGGAGGTGGTGAAAGCCAGCGTTATAACTAGCTTCAAACAGAAACTAGATAAATTCTTAGAGGATAGAGCCATATAAGCTTACTAGCTGAGGCTTAAACCCCTGGCTACCGGTAGTTAAGAATGGTTAGCAGGAGATGGGTCACACCTTCATGACCTGTACTTGTACTTCTCTTGAGCTACTATAGCTGGACACTGTCAGAGACAGGATGCTGGGCTCAGTGGACCATGGGTTTAACCCAGTATGGCACTTCTTATGTTCTTATGGCAAATCCTGCATCAAGCAGGGGGCTGGACTCAACCCTCGTGGTCCTTTCCAGCTCTGAGATTCTATGAAGATCGATCCTGTCCAATATCATGTCTCTTATAGTGGTCAGTACTGGATGTTTCACAGGAAGTATACAAAAACTTACTGTATATGAAGTGATCCATACCCTGTTGTTCACTCCCAGTTTCCAGCATTCAGAGGTTTAAGGACACCCTGAGAATTAGACTGAACATGTTGGCTACTATCATAAGAACATAAGAAGTGCCATACTAAGTCAGACCAATGGTCCATAAAGCCCAGCATCCTGTCTTCCAACAGTGGCATGGGAGAAGAAACAACAGTCACAATGAGCAATCCACTCCCCGTTGTTCACTCCCAGCTCCCGACAGCAAGAAGTTCATCCCGTAAGCTACTTGGTTAGTAACCATTAATGGACCTACTCTCTAAGAACTTATGCAGTCCTTTTTTAAACCCAGCTATACTACTGACCCTGACAACATCCACTGGCAACAAATTCCATAGGTTAATTATGTGTTGAGTGAAAAAGTACTTCCTTTCGTTTTAAATTTGCCAGCAGCTAGTTTTATGGAGTGTCCTCTAGTTCTAGTACTATTTGAGAGAGTAAATAACCGTTCCCTGTCTACTCGTTCCATACCACTCAAGCTTTTATAAACCTCTATCATGTCCCCTCTCAGTCTTCGCTTCTCTAAGCTGAAGAAACCCAGCTTGTCAAGCCTCTCTTTGTACGGAAGCCGTTCTATACCCTTTATCATTCTCGTTGCCCTTCTCTGTACCTTTTCTAGTTCAGCTATGTCTCTTTTGAGATGGGGTGACCAGAACTGCACACAATATTTCAGGTGCAGTCGCACCATCGATTTATATAGAGGCATAATGACATCCTCAGTTTTATTTTCTATCCCTCTGCCAATAACTCATAATATTCTGTTTGCATTTTTGGCTGCTGTTGCACACTGGGCTGAGGATTTCAGTGTTGTCCACAATCACTCCCAGATCCTTTTCCTGAGTGGTAACTCCTAGCTTAGTACCCAGCATTGTGTACTCATAGTTTGGGTTATTTTTCCCAATGTGCATCACTTTGCACTTGTCCACATTAAATCTCATTTGCCATTTAGATGCCCAGGCACCCAGTCTCATAAGATCCTGTTGCAGTTCTTCACAGTCCGTTCATGTTTTAACTACCTTGAATAACTTGGTGTCATCTGCAAATTTGATCACCTCACTCTTAATGCCCTTTTCCAGATCATTAATGAATACATTAAACAGCACTGGTCCCAATACAGATCCCTGGGACACACCACTTTTTACATCTCTCCATTGTGAAAACTGACCATTCAGTCCTACTCTTTGCTTCCTATCCTTTAACCAGTTACGAATCCATAGTAAGACACTACCTCCTATCCCATGACTTTTTAATTTTCTCAAGGGTCTTTTATGTGGGACTTTCCTTGTTCACATGCTTATTTACACCCTCAAAGAATTCCAACAGATTAGTGAGGCATGACTTACTTTTGCTAAATCCATGTTGACTCTTCCCCATTAAGCAATGTTTATCAACATGCCCAGCGATTCTGTTCTTAATGATAGTTTCCACCATTTTGCCCGGCACAGACATTAAACTTACTGGTCTGTAGTTTCCAGGATCACCTCTGGATCCCTTTTTAAATACTGGGGTTACATTTGCCACCCTCCGATTCTCAGGTACAGTGGCAGATTTTAACAGTAGGTCTGCAATTTCATATTTGAGTTCCTTCAGAACTCTGGGGTGAATACCATCTGGTCCTGGTGATTTGTTAGTATTTAATCTGTCAGTTTGCTCTATCATCCATGAATCTGTCAGTGACTAATTCTTGAGAGCTGGGAGACCTGAAATTTTGCATGGCAGGATTTAGAGAATATGCAGCAGTGAGGAGGAGAGAGAGGGTAGGAGCACACACACTTATACAAGTTGCCAGGGCTACCTGACCATGTAATGGCAGACCTCCTTGGAGCTAGGGGCATGGTCTTTTGTAGTTAGGGGTAGGAAATCATGTAAGGAGAGTGTCCTCCCTACTACAGAACATTTGTTACATTTTTGCATGGAGCCAAGTACTCCGCTTCATTAGATTGGTTCTGCCAGAGCAGATGTTACAGAAACAAAGGAAGCAGGGAGGAGCAAACAGCTAGTGATCAGGCATGATACGTATCATCTCTCTTGAAGTTAGGCAGTCAAGAGATGCAATGGGGGGGAGGGGGGAGTTTTGCCGCTGATTCTAATGTCCATAATTGTGATAGAGAATCATGAAGTATGGAATATCTTGTAAGATGCTAATTAACTATGGGCATTAATGCACATGCAGCCAGCATGCTGGCTACATGTCCCAGGGAGTGGGGACCACCCCTGGCTGGGTTAGGTTGGGGAATTGAACAAACATTCCCATGGATTAACCCAGCTGGGAAGGGCAGGCCGGAAGAGATGTGAGGCCGGGCTGGGCCGCCCCCGACCCTGCACTGCACCATGACAGGCACCCATGGCTGTCGATAATGGGCAGCCATGGTGGCTGCCATGGCTACCACCATGCTGGGCCAGGATGGCAGTGCAAACAAATGCGCTCGCCCACTATGGCCCACTTGGGCGGCCCTGGGGCCTGGACTGTCACCCAGGTTCCTTCTAGGCCCACATTCCTGGGTAGCTGCCTACCTGATCAGGACCTGTAGCAGGCCCACATCTGGTGGCCCGTTAACAGACACGCAGGTTAGACTCTGGCCCAGGAGGGCTATAGAGGGTCATAATGGGCCAGCGTCATGTCTGTTAACACCCTATTTAGAAGAAATTTACTTGGATGATAGTATTTTCTTTGGACAGACAAGCCCTTAGTTTCTCTAAAATGCATCTGCTCAGTAGTAAAGCTGAAATGAGTACATGCAAAAATGGGTCTACCTGTCAAAATTGTGGTACCTGAATCATTTTGGGCAGGTCCGGTACTAAACAGTACCTGTGTAATGTCCGCCAGACAAGTTACCCAAATCACTTTTACTGAATTATTACCATTACTGAATTACTGTTACCATTACTGGATTATCAGTTTTATGTTACCAAATTACAATTTTGTGCCATTTTTCCAATTACCACTTAACCATTTTTTCTTGTCCATTTCTGTTTATCTATTGATTGCTGTATGTCAGAAAGACACTTGGTAACATGGTAAGTCAGAATGGGTCAGTAAATGATGGAAAGCCAGTAACTTGGTAAGAGTAATACTTAGTATTTTGGGTATTCAAGTACCTGTCTTGGAATTCGAATACCGATCGGGTGCCCAATGTGATGCCTGGAATTATGGGTATAACCCGCAGGTCCAAATTTTGCTACCCATTTCAGCTCTAGCCAGTGGAGACAAAGGGTGATTTCAGACGTGACGGGCAGCCGCTTTCACCACGGGCTATGGAGTGGTTCGGACCACGGCCAGGGGTGAAGGGGCGCACCAACAGATGTGCGCCCCATTGCCCCCGGCCATGGGGACCGCCAAACCACGGTCCGTGGTGAAAGTGGCCGCCCATCACGTCTAAAGTGGCACACACACCCCCGGAGGGGGTGGGGTCGTGTGGCGCAGCGTGCTGCCGCATGGCCCCGCCCCCTGCGTTCCCCGGCGGCCCTCTACCTTCCCGATGGGCAGCGGCCAATCCGGCTGCTGCCGCAACCACGGCGGGGGTGAATTCCATTGGCCCCCGTGAACAGTAAGTAAACAGACTTTACTTTCCGTTCACCATGGCTGTGGTGGCCTTTCACCACACTTCTCAACCTCCTCGCGTCCGGAGGTCCAGAAGCGTGGTGAATGCAAACACAGGCTGCATTTGACTATGGTGAACATCTGGCGGCGAGCAAACAGACGTTCATCACAGTCAAACGCGGCCCGTGTTTGACTGTGGTTCAGGCGGAGTGAATTTCAGACTTGTAACGTCTGAAATCACCCAAAATCAGAGAGGTCTTAGATCAGGGATGGGAAACATTTTCCATCATGGGACTCACAAAAATTAGTACAACTTGGGGGGAGGGGATGCTTATTTATTTATTTCATAAAATTTACTAGCCCGCACCCTCCTGCTATTATTAGCAGCTCAGGGAAACTCACAATATATCATTAAAAACATGAAATATAAACATAAAACATAAATATAAAAATCAGCTTACAAAACAAACACAATGATGGATGTATTCAAGAAAAGGAAAGTTCACCAGATCATGGATTGGTGCTATGGATTTGTCCTCTATGCTTGTGTGCATGCCCTCATCTTTGCTCCCTTACCCTGAACTTAGTTTTTCAGTGGTTGGAGGCAGGAACTGGATCCAGGAGCCAGATCCAAGAACTAGAAAGCGGCCATATAAAAACTTGCTGTGAGCCACATTTGGCCCCTGGGCCTGAGCTTCCCCACCTCTATCTTAGATTAAGGTTAAAACTATTCTCTTTTTCTCCAGAGACATAACTGAAATACAGTTCGAATTGTTTGTTTATATCCTGTTGAGTTATATCTGGGTTGCAAGCTAAAAGACATAAAGAGTAGCACTTCACACACACACACACACACACACACACACACACACACACACACCACTTTTTACAAATACCCAAATCCTACAGGGAAATTAAAATGAATAATGATGCAACCCAAACTTTAGCCCAGTGCTCCCTCTCTAATAAGGCTCTAAGATATTTTGACTTGAGTGCAACTTTCTCATAACAAAAATACTCTATTCTAGCCTAGGATATGTGCAGAATGGCTGCACTGACATAAAAAACGTCAGCCCCCGGAGAATCACATTTAAATTCTGAGTTAGGTTATATGCACAGGGGTCCAGATTGCTTTGTTCAAGCGTTGTCCATCAATGGAGAAGGTCAGGACTGAAGTGCTTTGGCATGACTGTATCTAGCAAGTCGGCCAGAGTTGCACACTTTATCATTTTTATCATGAGCTTTGTAATTTTACTAGTTTCTTAAAGCCCCTCCCCGCAAATTTAAAAAAATCACAAGACTTGTAACAAAATTATGAAAATCCTAGCTTTAGATTTATTTTTTTAAAAAAAGGAAATTTTATCCCTCATGGTTATGGAGGAGAGTTTGAAAACCTGATTATAATTGGACTTAAAGACACACAAAGCAAATAACATCCTACCTCCTCCTCCATTTTTAAAATCTCACATTTTTAAACCAATCTTGTGATTTGGGGGAGCTAGCTCAGCTCATGATTTGGGTTTGGCACACATGTAGCTGAACTCTGTTAAGTACTAGTACTAACTCCATCCCAACTATAGACACTAATCCTGTTTACATGAATATGCTCTGCTTGTTATACCCTTCCATTTAACCTTGTTTTCTTCCAGACAAATTCCATCTGATACATTTTTAAGTGTTTCTGTTTCTTGTGGTTTCCTTATTTTGCACAGGATTGATTGCAGAAGAAACCCCTTCCCACAACATTGTATCGTAACAGATAAGGTATTGGACTTAGGAAATCAGGTTCAATCCTGCCTTAACCACAAGCTCATTGAGTGGCCTGGGGCAAATCACTATGGGTGTTAACAAACATCACACAGGCCCAGTTCGACCTGCTTTGGCCCAACTGGGCCAGCGTGATGCCTGTACGTTTGTTCTGGGCCTGCCAGATGTAGACCCAGAACAAACCCTGCCTGGGATGATGGCTGGGCCCGGACTGTGGGTCCGGATCAATGCGGGCCCACAGTCTGGGCCCAGCAGCCACGCAGCTGGGCCAAAGGGGGTGGAACTAGGCAGAAACATTTGTTCCTGGCCATGGCTCCTCCAAGCATGGGGGTTGCTATAGTGCCCAGCCATGGCTGCCTGCCGTCACAGTGGGGAGCACGCAGCTACAGCAGCAGCACAGGGGTATGGCCGGGCAGTTGCATGTCACTTCTCACCCCCGTCCCCAGCTGGGGGAGGTCGCAGGAACATATGAGGGAAGTCCTCCCCCTGCCCCGGGTGGGACAGACGTTGTGAGGTCTGTTAACACCCTATCTCTCAGCCTCAAATATCCCACCTGTAAAATGGGAACAATAAGGACCTAACACAGGGGATTGTTGTGAGGGTGAACTCGATAAAGATTGTACAGCACTTTGGACACTGGAAGACAAGTGATATATTAACAATAACATTGTTGCACACCAGAGAAGGTGGTGCAGGGTGAGCTCTCCTTTATGCTCTGGAAGTTGTGTAAGATGTAAACTTTCCTCTTCCTTCTCTAGTTTGAAAATGTCCGTCCTAGGCAAAACTATTAGTTTCACAGATTCAGCTGGTAGTGGAGAAGTAGAGTCTCAAAGTGTGGCGTGCTTTTATGGCACAACAAGAGCAGGTCATTCCTTTATTTATGAGGACTCAGCAAATGATTAACTGACAGGGATCGAGGAAATGAATCCGTCCACACAGTGAAGGCTTGGATTCTCCAACCCAAACAAATGGCTTCTATTCCAGATTTATGATCTTCCCCAAGCCCCACAATGATGAGTGATGACCTATCTTCAGACAGCTGAAGAGTTTATTGTGACAATTTATCACCAAAGTAACATAACGGGATCTGGAAGGGGTTTGAGAATAATTCTGGAAAGGCAATGAGCTTTGACTCAGCAAAGAGCTTCCTCAAATGACAGGAAAGAGTTTGGGGATGGGGTCCCTGCTTGTGTGTGGGGTTGATACAAAGCATTATAAAAGAGAGAGTGTGGGGGAAGAGACTCATCCCAATGGCATGATGTGTGTGATTGTAGAGGATTGTGTATCAAGAGGGTAATATCACTGTGGAGTGGTGTGTGTGTCTGTGTGTGTGTCATTGGGTAGGACTGTGTATCAAGATGGGGATATTGTCATGGGACTCAGTGAATTTGTGAGTCAGTGGGTCATATACTTAGAGGATAATATCATTATTCAGTGGTCATGGTGTGTGACTGTGCAAACTTGTGAATTTATAGGGGACTGTCACAACACAATACTGTGTGTAGATGTGATTGCACATGATTGTGTATTGAGAGAGGGCACAGGATGGTGTGTGCACATTTATGTGCAAGCTTTTTAGGCATGGGCGAACAGATCGCGGTTCGTGTTCGACCGTTCCGTTCGGCCGCGTTCGGTTCGTGTGTTCGTGTTCAGTCGTTCGGTCGTATCGCGCGTTCGTGTTTGCCCGTTCGGTTCGGTAGCGTTCGTGTTCGGACGTTTGTGTT
>QEPC01003095.1:302954-319566 GCA_003113815.1 Sphenodon punctatus
AGGTCAGAGTAACTGGTGAAAAGCGCTCCTCGCCACAGCTGCCACCTGGGAATCCAGGCGGAGCTGTGAATCAAGGAGCACCCCCAGACTACAGATCTGGGTGGTTAAAGGGGGACAAACCCCATCAATGACAGGAGCCACCACTCCCTCAGCTCTACCCACCAGTATCACCTCCGTCTTGTCGGGATTCAACTTCAGACGGCTCGCCCTCATCCAATCCCCCACAGCCGCCAAACACCGGGTAAGCACCAAGACTGCCGGGTGTGGGTCTGCAGAAAAGGAGAGATAAAGTTGTGTACCATCGGTGTACTGATGACATCATACGCCGAACCCTCTCACGACCTCGCCCAAAGGCTGCATATATATGTTGAACAGGAGGGGGGACAGAATAGAACCCTGTGGGACTCCACATGTGAGGTCCTCTGGAGATGATGAACACTCTCCGAGAACCCCCCGTTGAGTTCTTCCAGCCAGGAATGAGCAGAACCATTCAAGAACAATTCCTCCCACCACAGCCCAGTCCCGAAGGCAAATCACCAACATCTCGTGGTCAACGGTATCAAACGCTGCCGACAGATCTAATAAAATCAAGAAAGACAATCTGTCCTAATCTAATTCATGGTGCAGGTCATCTCACAAGCGCAATCTCAGTGCCAAACCCAGGACAAAAACCAGACTGCGATGGATCCAGAAAACTGACCTGATCCAGATGCCCCTGAAGCTGCCGAGCCACCAACCATTCAACAACCTTCCCTAAAAAGGGAAGGTTAGAGACTGGCTCATAGCTGACAGGGGAGCCAACATCAAGAGATGGTTTCTTGAGCAGAGGCTGCACCACTGCCTCTTTAAGGTGGCCCGGCACTTTGCCCTCCCTAAAGGAGGCATTGACAACCCCGGGCAGCAACAGCCCTAACGTCTCCTGGCAGGCCTTGACCAGCCAGGACGGGCATGGATCTATTTCACAGCAGGTGTCTCTAACCGTCCCATTATGAGGAACAGTCCCTCTTTGGGTGCTGAATTCCCCTGTCCTTCTCTCAGGGGTCAAAGCCACTTCTTCAGGTGAGACCAAGGAGAGAGACAAAACAAGTGGTACTTGTTATGTCTGGAACTGTTGTTGTTTTCACCAGTGCTGCTTTGTGGCAGAGCCTGACTGTGTTGCAGCCATTTTGGAACACTTTTGAAACTCTGGGGACTGCTTTATGGTAAGGGCCTCAGAAGCCTCGACTCTCAGACTGCACGCATGCTGAACAGGCTCTCTCTCCTTCTGGACCTGAAACCTCCTGGACCAGGCCACACCAGGGTTTACTTTCTTGAAGCACAGTTAAGTGTTCTTTGGTCCTTGGATGTACTGCAACGGAAGGTAGTAAGAAGTAAGAGCCCACAAGTGTGCGTGTTGTGGAACAGTTATAATAAACCTCATCAGTTCAGCATAGTGGTGTCTCTGGAATAAGCCTCATTTACCTATCCTGCAGTACTCAAGTCTCGGGCACCTCTTTCCTCAGGTTGCCTCCATGAAAAAGCCCTTGAGAGGGCAATGGGGGAGATGATAGAGTGACAAGAAACTAAGTGGAATATTAAGCGGGAGAACTGTTGTCCCTCTTTGTGCACTTGGAGTGTTCGGAGTTGTATATGTGTGCGTGTGCATGTAAGGGTGAGAGGGGCAGAGCTTATTAACTCAAGGGTAAAACCTATTGGCCAATGGGGCAGGGTTTGTCCCTCTTAGCCTGCTTGAAACATTGGGAGGTATGCTGTGTGTATGTGTATCTTTGTGTAGGAGATATTGGGAGTGTACAGAAGAGGTGAGGAGCAGTGTGTGTGTGTGTGTGTGTGTAGAGAGAGGTTTGTGTATGGCAAAGCTGGATCCAATGGAGTTGGGACCCCCATACAAAATGGTGGATTAGGATTCCTCCTGGCCTTGGAATGTTTGATGGATGTACACTGACTCACCCTCTATAGAAAGGAAAGTGTTACCATAATTAACTTTTGATGTTCATATAAACATGGTATCAGTATAGAGCTCCCTCCATTGCATTCTTTATGGGCCCATATGTTATGCATACATTGGGTGTCTTTAGAGGGGCAAGGGGTGCTCAACACACCCCCCCCCCCCACACACACACACGTCTGCCCACTTGCAATCACGCCTGGGTTCATTTTAAATGGACCAGGTGGCTGCTGCAGCCCACACTCTGAATCTGTACAGTGCCCTCTCCCCCGTACCATAGAACTCCAGGTAGATTGGCCGCTGCTCTAGGCTGCTGCCTGCAGCTCTACGGCATTGCCAGGAGCAACCCCCAACTGGGAGCAGAGCTGCAGTGGCTGTCCATGAAGCAGACGGACCACTGTTCCGCCTCCGGCTGGTGCCCCAAGTTTAAGTGGCCTGCTCCGCTGGTAGTGCTCCAGAATGTCCCGGAGCACTGCTCGCTAGGCTGGAGCCCACTGCTAGCTCTGCGTGCACATCTGAAGAGACCCGCCTTTACACGGGCGGGCTGCCCGGGCATGAGACGGAGCAGAGCCGTGGGTGCTGTCTGAGTAAAGACACCCATTATTATTTCTAGCTTACTTATGTATTGGGGGCTCCTGCGGGGAGGCCCTAACATAGGCCCTTGTGCGATCACGCGATCTGCAGCTGCCTGATCTTGCCATGGTATGTGGAGAGGTGAGTACCAGGGTGTATGAGTGTGCACATTTTTGCATGGAGACGACGATGGGACTGATCCTATGCCCCGCACGCACAGCTGCGTACACACATGGAACTGTGTGTTTTGCACAAACGCTGCAGGTCCCGTGCTAAGGGGTGCGTGTGGTTTGTGTGTGCCTATTGTGCATGCACCATGTGTGCTGTGCGCACTGGTCCGCGGGGCATGGGATCAGCCCCATTGTCACTATAAGTTTGGTTGTATAGGTGCTGAGAGTTGAGGCTCACCCAGAATGAGAAGAATATCAGAAAACTTTGCTACAAACCTGAAAACAGGAGGACTGACTTGAGTTCATGGTCAAGGAGATTTTTGGATATTCTGTGTTGCAGATTGGCCCTTACTTTAATACAGTTTGGGGATGCTTACAGAGCTGCAGGGCACCCCCAAATTTGGGTGTCAAATATTTCACCCCAAAGCCAGTCCATCTATTGAGTAAAATTTGTCTTAGCACCTAGCAAATAAATAAAAATCATTAACCGAAGCACATCCTGTAAGCATAAATATACTTGATAGTTTGGGCCCTTAACTAAACTTTAAAATTAAAAAAACACCAAAGCCCTACTATGTACATTGTAATGTGTGCCCTAGTAAATGGTTTCAGGTGAAAATTACATGTAATTCGTTAAATAGATAAAACATTGTAGTTAGGGTTACCACCCCACTGGATTTAACCTGAGGTCTCCAGATTTAAACCCATCAACTCCAGGCTCTGGATGAAGCCCTAATTTACCCAGGCACCTGGATACCCTGGGGTAAATCAGGGCTTATGGGGATATTGGGGGTGAGGAGGTCAGGGGTGTGTGGAGGGGCCACAAAGGGGCAGGATGAAGAGGCTCCGTCCACTACTGCCCTTTTTTGCATGGCCCCGCCCCTTCTAGAGATTCATGACATCGTGATGTTCAAAATGGAGTGTGACTGCACTGGATTGACCCCACTCCTTTCAGAGTGTTGTGGCATCATGACATTCCAAAGAGGACATGACCACATTGGAAAGTTGTGGGAGAGTCTCTTTCACGTTTCACCTGACCCTTTCAGATGTGGCCCTACTCCCTTTTGGTCAAGTCTGAAGGAAGGTGGTAGCCCTAACTATATCTGGAACAAAGGATGGGTCACTAATTTCATGACTGTTGGAAATTGATTCTTTCCCCCTGAAGCTGGTCTCTTTTGGATACAAGCAGAGCTGAAATGAAACAGCCCTTCTGTTTTCATGGAACAGTTCCACAAAAACTGAAATGACTGCTGGAAATTTATGATTGCAATTCTGATCAATTGAAATTTTTGATTGGAATTCTAATTGGCTGTTTTAAGTCACCATAACGACACCACCATTTTGCCTATGCACAAAACAGCCAGCATAATTTTGCTCATGCACAAAACAGCCCAAAATGTTTATTGCTCCAGTGATCGAAATTCTGAACCTTCATTAATTCCAATTTTTTTTTCAGACCGATTGAACCGACTGGATCCGTCAGAAATGAAATTCAGTCAAAAATGGACTTTCATTCCTAGATAAAGGATACAAGTCTAGAGGGACCATTATGGCCGATCCCAAGCACTACGGATCCTGTGCGTCGCTGTGCGCGTATGCACGGAAACCACACGCACCACCATTGCTGGCACATAGTGCTGTGCGGAAACCACACACATACATGCACGTGCTGGGGATCCACAGGGCTTTGGATCAGCCCCACTGTTCTTTCCCAGTCTGGCAGTGATCTTGTTCTTATGGACCAGGTTATCTAGTGAAGAGATACTTGTCAAGATAGCCATTTGGACATCAGCTCCTGTCTCTCCAGAGCCAGATTCTGGCCTCAGGCACAAGTGTAAATCAGGAGTATGGGCACAGATTTACCCCATGGCTAAATGGGAGCAGGGTCAGACTTTTGAAACAGCCCGTCAGCAAACACCACATTGATTTTGTTTCTTAGAGGCAAATATGGGAACGTGCAATGATTTGGCAGGCCAAAATAATTATGCTTTATTTTGTTGAAAGAAATGTTGATTTGGATTTAGCCTAATGCAGCTTGTAAAACTAAATGACACCGAGATTGCCCTAAACAGCTGTGATGCTGGGATTCCTTTACTCATATGCTGGTTGTTGTAATTCAGTCACCGCTGGATGCTATAGCAGGGGGGAGGGAGTAGGCCAAGCAAGGCTACATGTGAAGTAATATCCCCTCTCTCAGCTCTCCATGCGGGGCCAGCTGGTGAAACCAAAGTAGCTTCGGTGATTTACACTAACTGGGGATATGGCCCTGTACCTCTTGGGATGGTTTCCAGAGGGGAAATGTGTCTAAGGGATTAGTCTAGAGAGAGAGTGTGTGTAGTTGCCATGTTGGTCCCCAACATAAGAGATAGGAACAAAGTCGTTCAAATGATAACTTTTATTGGAACAACTTCTGTTGGTGAGAATATGCAAGCTTTTGGACCATATTCTCCTAATCGTAAAGGATTAAGACATGCAAGTTCTCTTGCAACTCCCTATATTCATAATTTTACATTTTGTATAACAGTAGGGACTAGAATCATAGAAGTGGAAGGGACCTTAAGGGTCATCTAGTCCAACTCCCTGCTTTGATACAAGAAGCCTCTCTCTATGTGATCCTCGCCTTGTCCGGTCAAAATTGTAAGCCCCTTGGAGCAGGGATCTGTCTCTATAATCATTGCTGTTCAGAGTCAGGTGCATAGCTGGCTATATATAAATAAATAATATTAAGTCCACAGCTACAGCATCCCAGAGAGATGGCTGTCCAGCATCTGTTCAAAGATTTCCAGTGACAGAGTTTACAACCTGCTTAGGCAATGTGCCCGATTTCTTCCGAAAGGTTAGGAAGCTTTAGGAATTCCACATTGTAATCTGAGACTATTATTTCTAGTCTGCCCTCTGTTGGCAATGGAGAGCATTTCCTCACCATCTTGAAGGAACTGAATGATTGGAAGGAAATGATGTGCCTAATGACTAGAATGACTGATGTCCACAGGAGTCTTTCTATCAAACCTAATGGGATTTTTTGCAACAAATCCTATATTAGCAGTTGCAACGATTTTGCCTGTGTGACCCCATTTTGCATCTTCTACATAATCCTGCGACACACCCCCAGATAGAAAAGACATATAAGGTATGTCATCAATGAATAAGAGCAGTGACCCCATCTGCAGATAGTTTGTCCCTTCTTGGGGTCCAAACCCATAAGTTGGGAACCTATGCCCTACGTATTGTAAAGAGGGTGTCTCCTTCTGCACTCACCCTCCCAAAGTTTGCTGTATCTTCTTCCTTCACTGAGGCAACCACTTCACTCCTTCACTTGCAGTTTTATTTTTACTCCATGCCAAGTATCATCTGATTTGAAGCTGAATCAAAGAAAAAGGCAGGATAGCATCTGATGAAGTAGGCCTCTTGCCTACGAGAGCTCATACCCAGTTCTTTCACCAGTTAGTCTCTTAGGTGTGATCCTGCCTCTACTTCTGCATATTTCCTGTCTGGACTAACATAGTTACTACATCTACACATGAACCAAATGGAATCTCTCCATCTTTTATCCTCCTGGTGTTGGTGATATCAGGCAGTTCTATGCTCCTGGGGTCCCAGTGCAATTGCACATTCTAGACTCTAGGTGGCACCTATTCTCACAATGTTGCCATGTCGACCTCTTAAGCTGAACTTTTTAAAAAAGGAAACTGCTCCTGGTTGCTAGGCAGAGCCCGGTAGCAGCAACCCTAGTTCATTTAAATTTAATGATGTAAGAGGTCACCCAGTTAAACAATGACAGTTACCACGTTCTGCGTAACAGAAGCCCTGAACCTACAACCTCATTGCCAAGGCTTGAGCTCCGGCAACCATCTGCAGCTATGACTAAATAAACTCTTAACGGTGTCTTCTGAGTTTTTTTTTTTTTTAATAGACTGAAGTACTTAGACTGTCAAGCTTTTACAGGGTAAGATGTAATTTTCCAATAAAACCACCACATCCAAAAAATCAGCCCTTCTGAATCTTTTCCAGAACCTAAAGGCTTTGGCTGCAGGAATCAAATTATAAAAACAAAATCCCTCCCTTTTTCGCTCTACGCTTTCAAATGTTTTTCCAGGGCTGAAACGCGAGGCGTGCTTGCTGTTTGCCTCTGCTTCTGTTGGCTTTTGAAAAGCACAAGAGGGTAAAAAGGCGCCGGATGGCTGTAACTTTCACAGCTTGCTTATGTACACAGTGCCATAACCTTTGTGTCTTGCTGTGAGCAGCTGTGCTTTGTGATTGTCTGAGCCCGACTGACTGTAAGCTGTGCGGTAATATGTAAAAAAGATTGTGAGCCGTGGTGACTAATTGGAGATCATCTCACAAGACATTCTCCGCTTGTTGAAAATACCATCCAGCTGCAGGCCCCACACTGTCCTAGATAGAGTCAGTTACTTGTCAGCATTGGCTAACTCACCAAGAATAAGCATGGAGTGATAGGGAGATTCTGTCTTAACCAGAAGGGTGTTGCCCCATGTGCCACCCCTAAAGTCTTCCCCACCACCTTCTGCTGCCAAGACTTTTACAGGCCTGGGCCAAGTGCATTTTTGAGACCTCTTCTACTTGTTTTGCAGCCCTAGGGCAAAAGCCACTAGCCTCTCTGCTGCTCTCCTGAACTTTCTGTGAGGAACATGGCCTCCACCTGACATTCCCTGACATTGGCCAACTCTGCCGTGGCATTGCCACGCTTTCACCCTTGCTTGAAATTCCGGTTGGAAGCCCCTCTGTTCCTCAAAGGCCATCCACCCACTGATAGGCCACTTCTGGGTATAAAGGTCCACCCAAAAGGAAGTTGGGCAAAACAATTAGTGTTAATAGATGAGAGATTAGTCTACTGGAGTCTGGAGTCACTCTGTGGAGTCCATACACAGCTAGGGTTGCCATATATGCACATTTGTAGAGGGCACTTATGAGAAATACAGGTTGCTGTACTGCCACTCACAGGGTCTGCACGACGAACCAGACAGACGGTCAGACATTCCTTCTTGCTGTGCTCCACTCCCCCCTCTCCTCCACCAAGACGTGGTCACTCCCTGGACCCAGGACTGTGGTCCTGGTAGACCTGCACACATGTGGAGGCTGCGTGTACCCTAACAGATGGGAAGTGGCCACGTGGGCGCACATTTGCCTGCAACAGCCAGCATTTCCCTGCACAGCGAGCTCCACATTTGCCAGGACACTGCCATGAGCAGGGGCCGTGGGCCGGGTAGGTGGCAGGTGCAGGCAAACATCTGGCGGCCACCTAATAAACCCATCCGGAGGCAATAATCTGGGCTACTGTCTCATCTGTTTTCACCCAATATTGCTTTTACATGTTCCCATCCTGAGCCTACTTCCAGACCAAATCCTGCTCCACCTGTTTCCCACCGCAACCCAGTTCCTGGACTTGATCCTTCCAGACTGCCTTATCCCAGACAAGACCTGACACTTTCTTCCTCTTTGGTGTTTTTTCTTGCAACAAGCAGCTACTCTGATCCAGCAGCTTGTTCCCCCCAGAAGGATACAGCGGGGGGGGGGGGGAGGAGAAAGGGGGAACTCATGGTGACTTGATCTCTCAATCAACTTCTTCAGCATTAGGAGGAAGCTGAACCCCTTAGCTATGCTCACTGCCAACACCTTGAAATACTTGGAACCGCCTATGGGATGAGACTAGGGCTGAAACAAGAATCAAAATGATTCTCGTGAGAATCGAGAACTGGCAGCAAGAATTTGAGAAGACCTCGCTAATGGTTTGAGAACTTGTGAGGTTCTTGGAAAAAATAAAAAATGCTCTGTGCATTCACAAAATGGCCACTGCACCTGTTCTGCACATGCACGACCCTTGGAAAAGGGCAGCTGGTCTACACGTGTAGAACTGGCTGTCCTTTTCCAAAGGGCATGGTCCGCGGGGGAGGCCAGTGAGGGTTTTAAGAACTGGCAGGTGCTTAGCACCAGTTCCACTGGCGGGCCCCCATGAGGAGAATGTGGGGGTGGGGGGTCAGAGAAACCCTGGCCTGAGTTTGGTGCTGGTATCAAATGCGAGGTCAGTCACCAATAAGTCAGCAACGGTCTGGGATTTAATCCTGGATCAGGTGGCTGACCTTGCTTGTATTACAGAGACCTGGCTGAACACGGAGTCAGGGCCTATTTTGACTGACCTTGTTCCAGCCGGGTACACTGTCCAGCATCAACCCCAGGCTGAGGGGTGGGGGGCAGTCTAGTCATTTTTAAGGATGAATGGTCTGAGGAGATTTCCTGTGCCATCTATCAAAGGAGTCGAGGCCCTTTACCTGGTGTTTGATCTGGCCAGACACAAAGTGGGATTGCTGCTGGTGTGCCGTGCACCTACCTGCCCCGCAGATTCCCGGTCTGCTCTGGTAGAGCTGGTGTCAAGGGTGGTCTTGCGCTCCTCAAGGACCATTGTCCTTGAGGACTTCCATATCCATGCTGATGCCAGTCTCGGGGGTGCTGAGGGTGATTTCATGGACGCCATGACAGCCATGGACCTGTCTCAGAGAGTCACTGGCCAGACCCAGGTGGGCAAACATACCCTCGACATGATATTTTGCACAGGCCTTGAGGCAGGGGATCCGGTAGCGGGGGAAGTGTTAATAGAACCCCTGTCATGGATGGATCATTATCTCCTCCAGTCCACCATCCTGGCGCATGTCAGCCCTCAGATAGGTGTGGTGCCAATTCAGTTGGCCCACTCCTGGAGGCTTATGGAACCAGATTGGTTCCTGATTGCCCTGGAGGATATATCCTCTAACCCTGATGGCTGGTCGCTCAATGACCTCGTGATTTACTGGAATACTCTGTTGACCGAGGCCATTGACCGTACGGCACTGAAGCATCCACTTCCCTCCTGCTGACAATGCAGGTCCCTGTGGTATACAGAGGAGCTGCGGCAAATAAAGCAGGAAGGGCGGCGGACGGTTAGAGTGGCGGTGGCGCCATTCACACACTGAAGCTGACCGGTTGCGACATAGAAGTTGGTTACGTTTCTATGTTGTGACAGCACGGGCAGCAAAAAAGTTTTTTTTTGCTGCTGTCATTTCATCTGCGAAGTCGCACCCAGCTGAGCTTTTCCGCGTGGTACGGGGGCTGGTCAGTCTGGCCTCCCTCCAGCTGGTTCCGGAGTCATCTTCTGCTCGCTGTGATTTGTTTGCTGACTTTTTTGCAGATCAAATCGCTCAGATTCACAGCGGGTTTGATGCTGCAGTTATGGCAGTACAAGAGTCAGAGGTAATGGAAGCCCTATCCAGTCCTGTTTTGTGGGATCAGTTTCAGCGTGTCTCGCCTGCTGATGCAAGTGATGCTCTTGGGCCTGTCCATGCCACTCATTGTGAACTGGACCCATGCCCGTCCTGGCTGGTTAAGGTCAGTCAGGAGACATTGACACTGCTGCTGGTGGGGGTGATCAATGCCTCCCTTTGGGAGGGCAGGATGCCAAGTTGTTTGAATGAGGCGGTGGTTCGGCCCCTGTTCAAGAAACCATCTCTTGACATTGACGCCATAGCCAGTTATTGGCCAGTTTCTAACCTTTCCTTTTTAGGGACGATTATTGAGCGGGTGGTGGCGCAGCAACTTCAGAAGCATTTGGATAGGATCGGTTTCTTAGATCCCTCGCAGTCTGGCTTTCGTCCGGGTTATGGCACTGAGACTGCGCTTGTGGCCTTGGTCGATGACCTCTCCTGAGCATTAGACCAGGGTCATTCAACCCTGTTGGTATTATTAGATCTGTCAGCTGCATTTGATACTGTTGATCATGAGCTGTTGGTGGCTCGCCTGCGGGACCGGGCCGGGGTGGGTGGTAGCGTTTTTGAGTGGTGCTGCTCTTTCGTAGCTGGAAGAACTAAGTGTGTGGTCTTGGGTGGTTTTTCATCATCTCCTCGGGATCGCACGTGTGGGGTCCCGCAGGGATTGATATTGTCCCCGCTCCTGTTCAACGTATATATGCAGCCATTGGGAGAGGTTGTTAGGGAGGTATGGTGTGAGATGTCATCAATATGATGATGACACCCAACTATACCTCTCTTTTTCATCGGATTCAGGTCTGGCAGTCTCGTTGCTTTCCCGGTGCTTGTCAGCTGTGGCGGATTGGATGCGGGCGAGTCGACAGCAACTAAATTCCGACAAGACGGAGGTGATGGTTGTGGGTAAAGCAGGGGGTGGGAGGAGGACCCCCATCATTGATGGGGTCCGTCCCCCCTTGGTGGCTCACGTCCGCATTCTGGGGGTGCTCCTGGGCCTGCAGCTTCGCCTGGATGCCCAGGTGATGGCTGTGGTGAATGAAGAGGGTTGTTAGATGGGGTATTATTGCTGCTTTTATGTATTCTTTTAAAAAATATTTTAGATGTTTTATGTGTTTTTGTCAGTGGGGGAGGGGAAAGGAAGGGGGAACAAGGGTTTCCCAGGCGCACCACACACTCTAGGAGAGCTCTGTTGTTTTCGAGGGGGGTCCCGGAGGCCCTTCAGGATAGTATTTGGGCCGTTCCTCGGGCTTTCGCACCTGGAACTTAGGCCCCTATCATCATAGGGCACAGAGCTTTTGGTTAGGCAGGGTTCTTGCACACCAGAGGGGGATGGGAGAAACAGTGGGGGTTGGTGCAGGGGGATTGAGGTAAGGACCCGGGGTATAAGGGGCAGGAATATAAGGACTTGCACACTGGAGAGGGATAGGGGAGAGACAGGAGCCCAGGGAGGGGGAAGAATCGCCAAGCCCGCAGGCCCCTTCACACTACCCACTCATGCACTCTAGGATCAACAGGGACAGGAGTTCAAACAAACACAAGACAATACAAGAGCCACTTCAAAACACGTCAAACCAGGAGGGGGAAGGTAAGGGAAAATGGAGGCAACAAGGGAAACAAACACAGGAGAGTATCACACTAGTACTGTCACTTAGCTTTCAAACGAGGGGGGGGCTAGTTCATCCAGACGCAAGCTCTGTTCACCGGCCCAGACTTGCTGTGAGACCGGCCTCTGAAGAGGAAGCCCCGCCCTCCGCACGCTCCTGGAGACGTGTAGATTGGCGCAACGGGGGGCGGAGCCTGGCTGCGTCGTGGGGCGGTCCCGCTGTCGGCGTTATGGCGGGGCGTGCAGGAGGTCTGATCTGCTGCGGAGATGCCTCCGCATGGTTAGTGCTGGTGGGGGCAGGGCTTCTGGTTTTAGGGAGCAGCCGTCGCGCCAAGGAGCGGCCGCGGCGGCTGACAGTACCCCCCCTCGAGGGCCCCCCCCCAGGCATCATGCAGGGCCAGGTTTGTCAGGGTGGCGACGATGAAACAGCTGAAGGAGGTGTGGGGCAGAGACATGTGTTGCAGGTTCCCAGGACCGTTCCTCGGGACCAAAGCCCCGCCAATCAATAAGATAGTGCAACCTTCCACGCCGAAGTTTGGCGTCGAGGATACCACGGACCTCGTAAACAGGGTCAGAGTTTTCTGGTTCTGGCTGTGGCACAGGCTCAGCGAGTTCTGCGTCACTTGGGGCAATGGCTGGTTTGAGTAGTGATATATGGAAGGTGGGATGGATGCGCAGTCTTGGGGGTAATTGAAGGGTGTATGTTACCTCATTCACCTTTTTTAGGACTGGGAATGGTCCAAGATATCGGTGATCCAGTTTTGCTGAAGGCTGTTTGGAGGGGTAGTGTCGTCGATCTAACCAAACCCAATCGCCGAGCTCTAGTTGCGGGGCTGGCCTTCGGTGTTGATCGGCGTAATACTTGTATTGTCTACGGGCTTTTTCCAGCATGCTCTTGGCGAGAGCATGCACTTGATGTAGCTGTTGTGCTAGCGCCCCTGCTGCTGGAACAGTTATGGATGTGATATCGGGTGAGACCATTTGTGGGTGATACCCGTAGGTTACAAAGAAAGGGGAATTTCCGAGAGAGGCATTTAGAGCATTGTTGTAGGCGAATTCTGCCAAGGGTAACCACGCGTACCAGTCATCTTGAAGGTAACTGATGTAGCATCTCAAATATTGTTCCAGAGTCTGATTGGCTCTTTCCACTTGCCCGTTAGCCTGCGGGTGGTATGCGGTGGTAGGTCTTAGTTTGACTTGTAATGCCTTAAACAGCGCTGTCCAAAAATGTGAAATGAACTGAGATCCTCGGTCGCTCACTATTTCTCTAGGCCATCCATGAAATTTCACCACGTGGCGTATGAACAAAAGTGCGGCCCGTTGCGAGGTAGGGAGACCCTTACAAGCTATGAAGTGGCCTAGCTTGGTAAAGTGGTCGATGACAGCAAAGATGGTATTATACCCTCGAGACGGTGGCAACTCCACTATAAAATCAAGCCCAACTCTGTGCCAAGGGCCAGAGGGTACTGGGGTAAGTTGGAGAAGACCGGTCGGGTTCTTTCGTATTACCTTGGTGCGTGAACAAGTCGTGCAGGCTTGGACGTAACGTTGCACATCACTGATTACTGAAGGCCACCATAACTGGCGCTGGAGGAGAGCCAGGGTGCGTTCGTTCCCGGGATGACCGGCTAAGGGGACATCGTGGGGCGCCCATAGTATTTGGGCTCGACAGGACGGAGGTACCACAATTTGGTTTCCTCTTTTATACAGACGCTCTTGTAGGGTAATTTTAGGATCATTCCGCAGCTGCAGTTCATGCATGGATACCTGACGAAGTTGTTCCATGGAGGGGAGTGTAGCAGCAAACACTTGGGTATCAAGGATAGGACCTCGAGGTCGGCTGTCTGCTTCTTTTCCCTCGTGATACCATGACAGAGCATCTGATAGAAGGTTCATTTTTCCAGGGCGGTACTGGATTACAAATGAAAAGCGCGCAAAGAAAAGTGCCCACCGGGCGTGTTGTGGGTTCGTGATTTGCGCAGTACGCAGAAATGTTAGGTTTTTGTGATCTGTGGTCACGGTTATGGGGTGTTGGGCCCCTTCTAAATAATGTCGCCAAGTATCAAAGGCGACCTTTATGGCCAAAAGTTCAAGATCAAAAACCGTGTAATTTCTCTCGGCTGGGGACAGCTGCCGTGAATAGTAGGCACATGGTCGGGGCAGTTTCTCAGGGTCTTGTTGAAGTAATACTGCCCCAATGGCAATGCTGGAAGCATCTGCTTCAACAAGGAATGGTTTTTGAAAATCAGGATGCTGTAGCAGCAGTGCTTGCATGAAGGCTTGCTTTAAAAATTGAAAGCTGTGGTCCTGTTCCGTCCCCCAGACATAGGGGTGATTCTTTTTCAGGAGTCGTGTCAGTGGGCTTGTTACTTCAGCATAATGAGGGATGTACTGGCGGTAGTAATTAGTGCTGCCAAGAAAGCGTTGAAGGGCCTTAACTGCCCGAGGGGCGGCCATTGTTGAATAGCACACACCTTTTTTTGGTCCATTTGAATTCCCTCTGGGCTAATGACAAACCCCAGGAATTCGACTACAGTGATATGAAATACACATTTCTCCTGTTTACAGTAAAGTTGATGAGTCTGTAGTCGTTGTAGTACTTGTCGGACGTGTTGGATGTGCTGGGTATAGGAGTAGTAGTAAATAAGAATGTCGTCTAGATAAGCTATCACAAATGTATCGAGGATGTCTCGGAAGATATCATTGATAAAATGCTGGAACGCAGCAGGGCATTGGCCAAGCCGAATGGCATCACAAGATATTCGAAGTGTCCGTACCGTGTACGGAAAGCAGTTTTCCACTCATCCCCTTGTTGTACGCGGAGCAGATTGTAGGCTCCCCGAAGATCTAATTTTGTAAATATTCGGACTCCTTGGAGGCGGTTGAGCAACTCAGGTATCAGAGGAAGCGGGTAGCGATTTTTAATCGTCACGCTGTTGAGGCCCTGATAGTCTATACAGGGTCGTAACCCTCCATCTTTCTTGGAAACAAAAAAGATGGGGGCCCCCGCGGGAGAGGTGGAATGCCGGATGAAGCCACTCGCAAGGGCCTCATCCAGGTACTTGCGTAATTCGGTTAATTCTGGGGTTGAAAGGGCGTAAATACGTCCAAAAGGGGGTTCTTTCCCCGGAACCAGTTCAATAGGGCAATCGTAGGGACGATGTGGAGGCAATTGCGTGGCGTGGACTTTGCTAAAGACGTCCCTGAGGTCGCTGTATTCGGAGGGCAGTGCCTGATTGTTTTTACTGAAGGAGCAGGGGACCGTAGTCATGGCCTGTTGAGATGGAGCTGGTAGGAAACAATGTTGAGTACAGTAGGGAGAGGTAAGGTGAACCTGTCGTCGGGCCCAACAGATGCGAGGTTCATGCCGCATAAGCCAAGGGAGGCCTAATACCGCAAGAAAGAGGGGGGTACGGACTACGTCGAAGGTGAGCGTCTCCTGATGTTTACCTATCACACACTCCAAAGGAGTGGTTTGTTGGGTAACAGGGACCGAGCTGAGGGGGGAGCCATCAATCGTTTGGACTGCTTCGGGATATGGTTTCCCCTGCGTCGGGATCTTGTGATCATGAATCAAAGTGATATCTATGAAGTTTGCAGATGCTCCGGAATCCAGCAGGGCCCAAACTATCAAGGATCGATGTGAGGCGATCGTGATAGTCAAAGGTATGCGTAAATGAGACGAAGCAGCAGTTGTAAGGGATGGAATAATGTTCAGGGTCGAGACGCTCCCTGTCCCTCTCGACCCCTGGCATTTCCCGCTTGGCGCCGGGCAGTAGGTACTGCCGGGCAATCTTGTATGAAGTGTCCTGATTCACCACAGTAGAAACAGGCTCGTGCCCGCCAATGCCGTTCCCACTCTTCTACTGGGACGGGCCCTCGAGAAGCGCCTAATTGCATAGGCTCTACGTCGGGGAGAGCCTGCCCGGAGCTTTCTCCGCTAGGGGGCGTGAAGGAGATGGGCCTGACAGGGAAATTTCGGTTATCTTGGCGTTGTTCCCTTCGCCGCTCCGCAAGCCGTGCCTCTATCTGGAGTGCTAGGGTGGCTACTGCTGCCCAAGTATCCGGGAGAGCAATATACGCAAGCTGGTCCTTGATGTCGTCTGCTAGTCCTCTCCGGAAGTGTACCCGAAGGGCGTCCTCAGACCAGCGTAACTCTAAGGCAAGATATTGAAACTGGGTGATATATTCTATAAGGGGCATTCGCCCTTGACGTAGGGTCAAAATGCTGGTCTCCGCATCCCGCAGGCGGTGCGGGTGGTCAAACAAGAACCGAAACTCTGTCAGAAAGTCCTGGTAATTAGACAAAAGGGGGCTCTTGCTGGTTAATAGATTAGTGGCCCATTCCAGGGCTACACTCCCCAAGTTTCCAATCACGAATGCAACTTTTAAGTCATTGGTGGGGTAGGTGGCGGCTTGGGTAGTGAAGGTGAGATCACAGAGGGCTAAAAAGGCTCAGCAAGCCTTGCGATCTCCCTGAAATTTATCAATACGTGGCCCTCGTGGTTCTCTTGGTAACCCAAGGGGCAAGGGAGCAAGAGGACCAACCGCTGGGGCGGCCGCCTGATCGGCATTGGCAAGCACAGGGGGTGCCAACACTGCTACCGCAGGAGGAGGAGCGGCCTGCTGCTGGGCCATGGCCGTAGCCAATTGTGTGTGTTGCTCCTGCAGATCCTTTATCTGCATGGCCAGAGTCTGTACCGCAAGGACGAGTTTCCCAACTTCCTGGGCCACGTCCATGGTTCCAGGAGGGGAAGGAGCGCGTGGGTACGTGCCGGTGAATCTGTCAGTGGGGGAGGGGAAAGGAAGGGGGAACAAGGGTTTCCCAGGTGCACCACACACTCTAGGAGAGCTCTGTTGTTTTCAAGGGGGGAACCCGGAAGGCCTAGAGCGTCTCTGACGCCGGCAGCCACAGCCGGCGCTGAGGCCGCCCGCCGCTGCCGCCGCCGGAGCTCCCAAAGGTAAGCGCACTGAACTTTAGTAGGGGTGATCCCTGGGGGGTTGGGGGGGTTTTAAACACCCCCCCCAGGGATCGGGTCATACTTACCGGCGGCTGCGGGGAAGCCGC